>PVJH01009076.1:0-81764 GCA_004026705.1 Nesogale talazaci | reverse complement strand
TTTGTAAATTATCAAGGGTTCATAAGGGAAGGAGGGTGGGGAAGAAAGGGAAAGAAAAATTGAGGGGTTGATGCCAGGGGCTCAAGTCAGGGCAGATGTTTTGAAGATGATGATGGCAGCAAATGTACAGATGTTCTTGACACAATGGATGAATGTATGGATTGTATTAAGAGCTGTAAGAGCCTCCAATAAAATTATTTTTAAAATAATGTAAATAATTTGTTATGATACACACAGCTAAATATTTCTGCATAGTCAATAGCATACGTAAACACAGCTTTATGGCATTCTCTGCTTTCAGCCAAGATCTATCTGACATCACCAATGATATACCTTTTTTCCACCACCTCTTCTGAATCAGGACAGAATTTCTGTCAATATACTGCTACAATTGTTGCTGATCTTCAGTAAAACTTTGTTTGCGTGTCATATTATTAATATTATTCTATAGGTTGTGCATTTTTTATGTTATCTTTCTTTGGAATGAGCATAAATATGGATTTCTTTTAGTTGCTTGACCAGGCAGCTATTTTCCAAATTTCTTTGCACAGACTAGTTAGTGGTTCAGCAAGTTGTTGAAGCATTCCAATTGGTATTCCATTAGTTCCTGGAGCCTTGCCTTTAGCTTATGTCTTCAGTGCAACTTAGTCTTCTTCCTTCAGTAGCACTGGTTCTTGATCAACTGATTCCTCTTGAAATGGTTAAATAGTGACCAGTTCTTTGTGTACAGTAACTGTATTCCTTTCCACTTCTTTTGATGCTTTCTGCATCATTCAGCATTTTGCCCAGAGAATACTTCATTATTGCAATTCAAGACCTGAATTTTTCTACCATTCTTTCAGCTTACGATATGCTGTGTGTGTTCTTCCCTTTTGCCTTTCTAACTTCAGATCTTTGAATATTTCGTTTAATATTTTATTTGCCTTCTCAAGCTGCTCTTTGGAACTTTCTGTTTAACTCTTTTACTTGATCATTTCTGTTAGCCACACTACAACCAAGAGCAAGTTTCAGAGGATCTTCTGACACTATGATCTTTTCTTTCTTGTCCTTCAATGATCTTTTGCCTTCTTTGTGTATGACATTCTTGATATCATCCCAAAGCTTGTCAGGTCTAATGGCATTAGTGTTCAAGGAGTCAAATATATTCACAAGATTCAGGTGGGATATATTCAAGGTTGCATTTTAGCTTTCATGGACTTGTTTTAATTTCAACTTAACCTGAATTTACACATAAACAATTGATGCTCTGTTTCAGATTTGGTTCCTGGTTTCTCTTTGGCTGCTAATATTGAGCTTCTTCATTACCTCTTCCAACAAATGTATCAATTTGATTCCTATGTATCCCCGCCGGTGAGATCCATGTGTACAATCATGCTTTATATTGCTGAAAAAATATCTTGTCAATGAAGAAATGCTGATCTTACAAAATTATCTCATGTAATCTCCTGCTTCAAGTCAAACTACTATCCTCTTTGCTTCCAACTTCTGTATCCCAGTTGTCAATGATTATCAATGCATCTCGAGTGCATGTTTGATCAATTTAAGACCAAAGAAGTTGGTAGAATCCTCCCATTTCTTCATATAGCTTTAGTGCTTGTTACATAAATTCAAATAATAGTAACATCATCTAGATTTCCTTGTATCTGTATCAGGGGGCACCCCCCCCCAAAATGGATTCTCCCCAATGCTATAGATTTGGAAAAAAATTTTACCAAACAACCTTATCACTTTCAAAACACTCTCCATCATACTTAAGACATTTGTCAAATATGCTATTCCATTTATAAAGAAATACTTTTATTAGGGACTCTTACATTTCTTATCACAGTCCATACATTCATTCAGTGTGTCAAGCACATTTGCTGCCACAATAATTTTCAAAGAATTCTCTTCCCACTAGTGCCCCTAATATCAACTCCCTATTTCTTCTCCCTCCTCCCCATCCTCCCTCATGAACCCTTGATAAGTTATAGATTATTAGTTCTATAATTTACATGCAATTCTATTCTTAGAAACATTTTTCAAACTCATCTGTTTGGATGGCTGACAGTATCTTCCTCATTTTCGTTTTTTTTTTTTTCATCTCCTCTACTATGTCATCGAATTTCTATCCTTTCATGTCACTCTTTAGTTGCAGAAACAAAAAATATGTCATGTGGCCAGGTGAGTCAGGTGCAAGAGACAAGAGAAGCATGCTTTTTCTTTGTCAAAAACTGGAGCACTGAGATGGTTGCGTGAGCTGGTATATTGTCATGGTAGCAAAACCTGTCCCCTATCTGCCACAAATTAGGCCTTTAATGTCTCATGCCATTATGCAATCTTTTCAGAATCTCTAAATGGAAAAGTTGATTAATAGTCTGCCCTGGTGGGACTGACTCCAAATGTACCACACAAGTGCATCAAAGTTGACATTTTCATCTGCTAGGGAATTTGATGAACATTCAGAACAAGGTTTGTCATCAATTGATACTTCACCCTTTTTGAAATGAGAAAATCATTTGTACATTTGAGTCTTTCCCATAGCACTGTTCTTGTAAGCTGTCTTCAACACCACAACAGTTTCTGTGGCATTTTTTCCCTGAGCAGGAAACAAAATTTCACAGCAACACATTGTTCTTTTAAATCAGCCATGACAAAAAAAAAAAGAGAGAGATTCAAGCTTAATGGCTTTTACAAAAAATTCGGTGTGATGAGAGAACTTTCCCAGTACATTCCACTTGGTGCAGTAACTCAGAAGGAGTTGCTCCATGCTCATCTTCTGAGAAAAGTGGATGGTACAAAATCTCTGCCTAATGGAGTTTTTTCCATTTTGAAGGGATAGCACCTCATAAGGTTTTTATCTTATCACAGGCACTATCACAAGCAGCCTAACTTTCAAGATCAGTTTTTGACAATTGATATGACACTATTCCTCTTGAATTGGTCATTCCTGCATAGTAAACCACATGATTATCTAATCCAAAATGGCCCATCTCCATCCATTCCACCCAATGAAGCCTAGAATATTGATCTTTAAACATTCTGTTCCATTTTTCACTACTTCCAATTTTCCTAGACTCATATTTTGTGCATCCATGCTCTGATTATTAATTTAAGTTTGCAACTGTTTCTTCTCATTTTGAGTCATACCCCATCAGCAAATGAAGGTCTCAAAGACTTTACTCCATTCACATCATCATGGTTGACTCGACTTTGAGGAAGCAATTCTTCTTCAGTCACATTTTCAGTGACTTCCAACCTGAGGAGCTCATCTTCCAAAACTGTATCCAACAATGTTTGCCTCTATTCAGAAGGTTTCAGAGGCTGATTCCACAGAAATAGACAGCCTCTGCCTTCTTTGTCATCTGTTCTTAGTTTTTAATCTCTGCTGAAACCTGTTCATTGTTAGTAACCCTGCTGATAAATCAAACACTGGTGACACAGTTTTCAGCATCACAGGAACACGGAAACCACCAAAGTACAACAATATGAGAAACAAGTGATGGTTCTTAGGAGGAAGTAGTTCAAGTAGCTTCCACTTGGTTTTTCCTACCATAATCGTGGTAGTTACACGATTTCATGTCAACTTGGTAAAATGGTAAAGAGTGGTATTTAGCCTGTCAGTCAAGTCACTGCCTGATAGTGTCTCCTTGTGGGTGTGGTCTTCTCACAGGATTCTGGGAACTTCCTCTCTTTCTTCCTGGAGACAGATCACACTTTCTGTTTTGCTTTCCTGTTGTTGGGACACTCAGAGAGCTGGAATACCCACATGGAGACCTTTGCCAGTGCTGACATGTTTCCACCATTTGGGTCCACAAAACATTTCACTCACTGGCCTGTGATCTTCCTGTACATGCTTCATGGGACTGAGGAAGAATTTATGAACTAAGATGGGACATATGGGCTAATATCAGCTGTATTAAATTGATCTAGACTGGGCTGGGATGCTTTCTCAAGATACAATTGCTCTTTGATGTAAAGCGCTCTCTCTCTCTCTCTCTCTCATATATATATATATATATATTTATATATATGACCCTCTAGTCTACCCTGTGGTTGTTACATAATCTGTTGTCACTTTGACACATGAAGAAAACTCCTTTCTAGAACTGAACGTTAAAGGGAGCCTGTGACAACCTGAAATGTTTTCTAGGTGACCATATGGACCTACTTGTTGAGTGGAAGTGGCAGAAAAGCAGCAGTAGAGAGATGGATTGAGTCTGGCTACTGACACCCATGGACCTGATTTATAAGGAACTAGGGAAGATGAGATTGGGTTGACTGGTCTGAAGTTCATGACTTAGCACAAGGAGGCTAGGCTTGTTGAGAATTTATGATGAGCCAATGATTTAAAGACAAGGTGACCAGTGGACGCAGGTGAGGTTAACTGAAGCAGCCCTCATTAAGTGATCAGAACTCAACCAGATGAAGAGAAGGTAGTTGAGTCTGTGAACTGGTGCACATTGCTCCTGACTTTATGAATAGCCTGTCCTGATTTGACTTTACTTATGGATGCAGATTTCACAAGGTTCCAACTTGCCTTTTTAAAGGCAAGATTATGATTGTTTCCTCAGATTGCTAGATTGATGTAAGTGGGCAGTATAGAAATTGGATACCCAAAATGAGGAGGATAAAAGTATGAAGTGGTTGGCTTACAAACTTTCATAGGTACTGGAACATATTTATCAGATTATAGGATTAAGGCATAGGTGTTCATGTAAATATAGAATATTTTTGTTTTGTTCACTTATAATATGCTACGTTTAAATGAAGGTGACACACATTGAATTGTATGCATTTTAGTTTCATCCTGTTAGTATATATATGATTTTATTATTGGTTGTTTAAAAATTATATTTGGCTAAAGAGTTGTGTGAAAGTGCCAAATTCACAAGGGATAGTCTGTGGTAATACATAATCTGTTGTCAATTTGAAACTTGAAAGTGGAGTGGTGGAGTCTAGCCTGCTTCATTACCTCATTTGGAGGCACTAAAGAGGCAGCTCACTGGAGGTGGAACACATGCTCGCTCTCTGTGAGACATTACTGATGATAAGTCTGTTGGCACTACACTAATGCAGCCAGAGCCTGCGCCTGGAAGAGCCATGTGGAGACCCAACACTGAGATGCTTTTACTGACACTGGGTCCAAAAGACTTTCCACCCACTGGCTTGGGATCGTCCTGCATTTGGCATCATTGCATGCGTTTTATAGTCTGAAGAGGAATTTATGGATTGGTTTAAGACATGTGGGGTAATATCAGACTTATGGACTTGATCAGGACCGGGCTGGGATGTTTTCTCAATATTCAATTGCTCTTGTATAAAAAGCTCTTTCTTACACACGTACAAATGTCTCTGGATTTGTTTCTCTAGAATGCCCAGACTACCACATCCACATTTCATGGATTCAATGTGGGGTTTCCACTGGTTGCTGAGTATGTCTTTCAATTATGCTTCTAGGAACTGAGGAAATCACTACAGGATAGGTTCAGAGATCACTGTACCCATTGTGAGACAGATATGATCTCTGTTTCCATTAACAACTTGATTTCCATATGCCCAACTATGACTTTTGGGCCAAAGCATTATTTTGGGCCTCCTTTATTCAAGTTAGTGTCCTATAATCCCAAATAATCCCAATCCCTGATTATTCCTTTTCCTCTCATAAAAGACCCCAAATCCCTCAGGGGAAGGCGGAGAGAAGGATCAACAATATTCATTTTGGGCACTGTAGTGGAACCTGGTCTATTCTTCATTCAAAATGTTGTGATTCTGTAAACTCTAGTAAAGGGTTGTTTATCTATGACTTTCTATTCTGGAGATTCAAGTTAAACAGCTCTTCACTTGACCTAGAATCTTTCTGCTGGTGTAGATCAAATGAATTCCTTATTTATTTCATAGATTTTCAATCTCCAATCACTCCTAGTCATGTTATTCCTACTGTGTACAAGCCAGTCTACTCGGATTACTGTTTTGACTGTTGTCCTTTAGAGTAATCATGCCCACCTCGTCTCTGTTGATTGAGTGCTGTCTCCTACTTGTCTCCTACCATTATGAAGTCCCATCAGCTCTATTGTAGCTAAGTATCTTTTTTTTGGGGGGGGGGGCATCACTGCTCTCCAGTGGTGGGTGTAGGAGGCCCAGCCCCACTGCTGGAATTGAACCTCGTCCCAGTGGGCGGCAGTCCCGCACACAACCACTACGCCACCGGGGCTCAGCCAGTAGCTAAGTATCTTAATTCAATTAGGGCACTTTCCATCCACTGTCGAATCTTCCATAGGTAAAATAGCAATCACCACAGTCTTCAAGGAGGTAAGAACTCCCTTCACAAATGCATTGCTCTCTGTTGTGGTAAAACATGTGTCCTCTGGCACTCAGATCTTTTGCTGCCTAGACCAGCTCCCCTACTATCTCTTGCCAGTCTCCTGGTTCTGTTGCCACCTTTTCCCTTCTGCTGTTTCTCACCATGTACACCACCTCCATTTTTATAACTTGCCTCACTTCTCTCTGAGCCCTCTCTAGAATTGACTTTCATGTCCATAATTCCACCAAGAGTCTCTTCCAGGCAATCCAGGCATGTCCTACTATGCAAACCCACTGCCAACAAGTTGAGGATTTTCCAGGCTGTAAATCTCTGCACAAGCACATACCTTTCTCTTGAGGTTTCAACCACTGGACATGTACTTAGCAGTACAGCGCTTATCCAACAGTGCCACCACAGTTCTTTTAGCCACCTTAAAACTCACCCAGCCTCTACTCACTACCCAATTCCAAAACTGCAAGCACATATCAGGTCTCTTTTAGAGCAACACACCAATCTTAGCAAGAAATTATATCTTAGCCTGGGTCCTCTAGAGAAGCAAGATCAGTGAAGCTCATGCATATGTGTGTACATCGAGAGAAAATTTCATCTCAAAAAAATGGCTTACCTGATTGTAGAGGTTGACATGATCAAATATCAGGCTGGAATCTTCTCCTAACGAATTTCATTGTAGAGGTTAATGAACTTGAGATGAGCCACTCAGATGGCAGGTGGCTTGCTCACAGGCTGCAGAAGCTAATTAGACCAAGATCAGAAAGCACTACAGCAGGCCAGTGGCTCAAATCCAAGAACCAGAGATTAGGTAATGATGACCCAGATGTAGTATCCATAGTGAACAAAAAGATAGAAAGCTTTGCCAGAGCATAGATAGATATATTTGCCAAAGCATATATATTGAATACAGTTATGCCCCAAGGAAACTTCTTTTTAACTGATTAGCTGCTCATAGCAGATCTCATGGTGGGAGATGGTCACATCACTATATGACTATGAAAATACTAATAATGGTTCAGTCAAATTAGCATGCAACCTAAACTGGTGTAGTCACAAGGAATGAGAATTCCAGAACACATAATTGTGCTTATGCAGAATCTGTACACAGACCAAGAAGGAGTTATTCCAACAGAACAAGAGGATGCTGCATAGTTTAAGATAGGAAAGGTAGACATCATGGTTGCATACTTTCACTATACTTATTCATTCTGTATGTTTAACAAATAATCTAAGAAGTTGGACTGCATGAAAAAGAGTGCAACATCCGAATTAGAGGAAGATCCAACAATAACCTGTAATATGCAAATGAGACATACTTCCTTCTAAAAGTGAAGAAGGCTTGAAGCCCTTAATGATGAATTATTACAGACTTCAGTATGGATCACATCTCAGCTTAAAACAAAAGCCCTCAAAACTAAGCTGATAAGTAACAGCATGATTATTGGAGAAAAAATATGAGATTGTCAAGAATTTCATTTGATGTGGATCCACAATTAATGCTCCTGGAAGAGGAATTTAATAAATCAGGCCGCATAATGCATTGTACAAATCTACTGCAAAAGCCCATCCTAAAATGCTAAAAAGTAAAGATTTGACTTTGAGGATTAAGGTGCACCTAACCCAAGGTTTGGTATTTTATTTTCTTTCTTTCCTTTTCTTTTTTCTTTTTGTGCATGAATCAATTTATTAATTCAATATTGTTTGTTCTAAGCACATGATATTTTCAATCATCTCCTGTGCATGCAAAAACTGGTCAATGAATAAGGAAGACCAAAGAAGAATCGAAGTCTTTGAACTGTGGTCTTGGTAAAGACTGCTAGATGTACCACTGACTGTCAGAAGAGCAAACAAATATGATTTGGAAGTTGTACAGCCTGAATCCTCCTTAGAAGTGAGGATGGAGGGACTGTCTCCTGTCCTTAGAACATGTTTGAGAAGGGCATCATGCTTGGTAAAATAGAGGATCAGGGGAACAAAAGAAATACCTTCAGAGATGGAATGACACAATGACTGCAATGATAAGCTCAAACATAGCAACGAATGTGATGGGGAATCAGGATCATGCCATGTGAGGTGCTACTTTGCATTGTATTGCTATGAATTGAAATTGACTTGTGGGCATTTAATAACAACAACAGGAACAGAACCAGATGCATAACATAAATATATTAAGCTAAACATTGCATACTTACCTTTGGAATGTTTTTGCTTTGGCCATTAAATCAAGTCTGCTTTTATGTGTTAAATGGTTATCCCGAATCAAGAGAAATTATCGAAACCCAAATGAAGGCTGAGCATGATAGTGAGACAGGAGGGAAGTATAAGAAAATAGAGAAAGGAAATAGGCAAGAGGTCAAAATACAGTCTTATACAAAGGTAAATATACTTATATATAATGAAGTGGAAATAGATTTAGGTACACATATTTATAGACTCGGTATTAAGGCAGCTGATGGACATTAAGCCTCTGCTCAAGAACATTTTGTTCTATTAAATTGGCATTCCATTATGCTCACCTTCCCTGACACGATTGCTGAAGACAAGTGTGCATATACAATGGTGGTGAAGAAAGCTGATGGTGCCCAGCCATAAAAAGAAATAGCATGTGGGGTCTTAAAGATTTGAAGGTTAACAAACAACCCCCTAGCTGAGAAGCAACAAAGCCCACATGGAAGAAGCACACCAGCCTGTGTGACCACGGGGTGTTAAAGGCATCAATTACTAGGCATAAAAGAACATAAAATCATATCCTTGTGTGCCCACCTTCCTATTGGGATTGCTGAAGACAAATGTATGCATAAGCAAATATGGTGAAGAAAGCTTATAGTGCCCAGATATCAAAAAATATAGTGTCTGGGGTCTTAAAGACTTGAAGATAAACAACCAGCCATCTAGCTCAGAAGCAACAAAGCCCACATACAAGAAGTACACTAGTCTGAGTGACCACGAAGTGTTGAAAGTATCAGGTATCAGACATCAAGGAACTAAAAATTTTATTAGTGTAAATGACACAGAGTACAGGTTGGGGACCCAAAGTCCATCTGTAGGAAGTAGACTTCTTACAAAGGGGTCGCAGGGAGGAGTCAAACTATTTAGGGTGCAGTTATAAGGTGACCAGATGTCTCACTTTTTAACAATTTGTCCCATGTCTGGCGGTGGTTTAAAATTAAATAAACATATTATAATACTATTTTTGCATTCTATGAACATTTTTGTTGTTCCATATAGACCAAATTTTTAATCAAGAACCCCTCCTCGCCCCAATCAATGGTGTCCCACTTAAAATCTGGTCACTAGTTCTCCTCCCCATTATCATGATCCCAATTCTACCTTACAATTCCAGCTAGCCCAGAGGATACACACTGGCACAGATAGGAATCAGAAACATAGGGAATCCAGAACAGATGATCCCTTCAGCGATGAGAGTAGCGACACCGGGAAGGTGAAGAGAAGGTGGGGTAGGTGAAGAGAAGGGTGAACCAATTACAGGGATCTATATATAACCTCCTCCCTGGGGTATGGACAAAGGGGAAGTGGGCAAATGGAGACATCAGACAGTGTAAGATATGACAAAGTCACAATAATTTATAGGTTATCAAAGGTTTAAGGGCGAGGAAGGAAGGGGAAAAATGAGGAGCCAATGCCAAGGGCTTAGATAGAAAACAAATGTTAAGAGAATGATGAGGGCAGAGGATGTACATACAATGAACTTAGGTATGAATTGTGATAAGAGTTTTATGAGCCCCCAATAAAAGGATTTTTTAAATGGCTACCCTGGTTTAGTAAGATAATAGATTCTTTTACAAGTAATTTTTTTTCTGTTACTAAGCTTATATATCACAATCTGACTGCTACTAATGGTGTTAGTGGGTTCATACCAACACTTACCATAAGATATTTGCTTATTAAAGAGGAAGGTAGGAGAGATGACTTTTATAATTCCTTTGAATTCAGAATTTTTAGTTCAAAGAATAGGGCCATAAGAAAAAAAAGTAGAGAAATTTGGAGAGTTGAGGCAAAAAATAGGGAATGAATCAGCCCTGTTAAATAAAAGAATCGTGTGTACCAGGACAGAGATTTGGTATTCTGCATTTAATTCCCCCTGCTTTCATTTTTCATTGTCAAATGTCACCTTTGACAGTTATAAACCAAGGAAATTTTCTGTGACTAGGAAACTGCATGGAATTTTGCCTTTTCATTGAGCTGGATCACAATAAACACTTTCTGACCCTCTGCAAGAACTAATTTGGCCTCAATTCTTTGAAGTTAAGTAGCTTGTCTGCCCAGTCCTTCATTTGCTCAGACAACTTTCATTGCAGTCAGTCATATACCAGCATAAAAAGACAAGCAAGAAATTATCTACTCACAGTCTAAGGAAAAAGAAAGCTGTGGAAAAACTTGTTTCGAAACATAAGCTATGTCTTTTGCCCGAGGAGCATGGACATACTGAGGGGTTCAGAAGATTTCCCCAGGCAAGTGCTGGGAAGACTGTAGAAAAAGTGAATCTTGAAGGAATCCTAATCTATTAGTTAGGCTCTGAGCAGGAGGGAGATTCAGAGGATAATCTTTAAAATGTTTTTGTACTTTCAGATAATTGTTGATTCACACGAGACTTGTAGAAATAATACACAGAGATCAGTGGTCCACTTTATCTGGTTTCTCCAATGGCACATCTTGCTAAGAGATGATACAATGTCACAATCAGCATGTGGAGATAGATACAGACACAAAATTGTTCCACCATCCTAAGGATCCTTCATGTCACGCTTGTAGAGTTATATACCTCTTTCCCTCCTTCTTTACTGTCCTGAACTCCTCGCACTCAGCGATCAGCTCCCCTTTTCTATAGACTGCCCTTTAAGGGTGTTTTATAAATAGAATCCTAGCCTCAACAAGATTTTGTGTCAGTTTCTCTGGGCCACGATTCTCTGTGATTTGGCAGTTGAGATGTAGTCATCCCCCCGATGAGATCTCTGAGGTAGGTAGCCTTCTTCCAATGTAAGTAGATGCTGTGGGAAAGCATGCCTGCTCTTAGCGGCATCTAGTTCCTGCACTTGACTTCTCATCTGACCTCTGGTTCTTTGGATTTGAACCAATGTCCTGATAGAGGGCCTACTGACCCTAAGGGTCATGAGCAGCCTGTCATCTCCCTGTCAACCTTGTCTTCATTTGCTCTGTGGACTGGATCCTGTGGTCTGGCTTGCTGATCTTGAGTTCATCAGCCCCTACAGCTGCATGAGCAGAGAGATTCTCTAGTCTGACATTTGACCCACAGACTTGAAACTTCCCCACTTCTATGACCATATGAGCTGCTTGCTGTAAAATTCCTTGTATGTATATATACAGAAGCTTCGCTTGTTTTTCTTCTCTAGAGAACTAAGCTTAAGACATTGTACAATTTGACATATCCACCAGAATCTATGAGACTTTAAAATGTTGAAAGAAAAAAATGGAATTAAAATTAATCTAAATGTTCCACAAACTTTTTCAAGCGCCCTCACATGAGTGATTCTATGTCTACCACCTGACCAAAATTTGGTTGCTGTCACTATCTTTGAGCCATTGTGTGTGTGTGTGTGTGTGTGTAGTGGTATCTCATTGTGGTTTTACTCTGCATTTCCTAATATGGAATGATATTGAAGACCTTTTCATACATTTATTTTCTCTGTATGAACTATAGTGGTGGTGAAGAATATAGAATATAACATAGACTGCCAAGAGAGTGGGGGGAAATTGATCTTAGAATAGACACATCCAGAAAGCTCCTTAGAAACCAGAAAAGCAAGATTTTGTGTTATGTGCTCTGGATGTGTTCCCAGGTGGGCTAGTTCCTGGAGTAGAATGCCATATTTGATAAAGTAGAAGATCCGCAAAAGAGAGAAAGGCCTCAATGAGACAGATTGGTACAGTGCAAGAATAGAGCCAAACAAAGCTATGTTGGCGAGGATGATGCAGACAGCAGTATCAGGTAAACAGCAAAAGAAATAGAGATGTCTGGCCCCCTCCAGGTTCTCTACTGACATGAGACAGGCCTCCCTCCTCCCTCCTTCTTTCCCTATGCTGACACAAACTGTTTCTCTCACAAAACTCTACAACTTTGCTGGGTTCTATAATTCATTACAATGGCCATCCAGAAAACACAGACAATGGTTCACAGGGTTTATTAGGAAAGTTAATAAATGTCCACAATTCATGGTCAGCTAACACTAAGAATACTGTCATTGGTTTCCTCACCCAATACCTGTCTCTGTCAACAACATGGTCCCTTCGCCTTTGCTTTCATGGGCCAGGAAGACATGCCATCTGTCACTCTGTCTCATAGTTCCATAGTCTAGAACCAGATAAGGAGAAAGAGAAGACCATAGTCTTAATGCTGCTGCTCTGAGTCTCTGTGCTGGTACATCTTGTCTTGGAGACCTCCGCCATTTCAGATATGCATCCTGGATGTGCTTTTCCAGTGGTATTACAATCTATCTGTGTCCCAAAGGACTCTTATGTACTGAGGAATGACTATGATGGATGTGAGGTTTGTTGATCTTTTAATTGATCTTTCCTCAAGGGATAATGAAGGATGGCATCTTAAATAAAAAGAGTCCTGGTAGCATAATGGTTGTACCTTGGGCTATGATCTAAAGGTCTGCAGTTTGAAACCATCAGCTGCTCCCTGGGAGAAATATAGGGCTTTCTACTTCTTTAAACTGTTAGTGTCTCAGAAATTCGCGAGGGCAGATTACTCTGTCCAAGGAGTTAACTGGGTGAATTTGACTGATCTAGCTGGATAGCCAAGTGTCCCCTTCTTCCCTCAGAACTCCATGTACATCCCTCCCGACCTTCCTCAGTAGATGGAGGACCGTCCTTCGGTCAAGGATCTATGAGTAGCTAAGCTCCCCTGTAGAACTTCCTAGAAATTCTTAAGATGTCGTTAAGAAACAAAGACTTGGTTCATACTCTCTATGGAGGTCAAGAATTAGTCCCACCTTAATCCCATAACAACAAACGCCCTCAAAAATGGGATCATAGCCATAAACATAGAATCTAGAATCATAATACTTCACATAGGTATTATGGCCAGGAGGACCATATTCATCGACCACAGCTCAGAGTGCTTCATTCTGTTGCACACAGGCCACCAGGATGGCCCCTAACAATAGGAACAATAGAGTCATGGTGAAATGTCTCTGCAAGTGCTCTGCCTATATTCAGATTGAACTCTTCATTTGTGTGTGATAGCACGTTTAACTACTGAGGTTTGAGAGTTCTTTATATAATTAGATGCTAGCTTCTGCATCACATATGAACTTGCAAATATTTTCTCCAAAACTGTAACTTAAAACAAAACAAAACAAAGCCTCTTCATATGTCATTCGCAGAGCAAATTCTTAATTTGATGAAAGATCTTGTGTTAGTCTGGGTAGACTATAGAAACAAATCTAGAGAGACACTCATGTATAGAAGAAAGAGCTTTATATATAAGAGCAATTGAATATTGAGAAAACTTCTCAGTCCAGTCCAGGTCGAGTCTATAATTCCAATATTAGTCCATATGTCCAATACCAATCTATAAAGTCCTCTTCAGACTTATGAAACACATGCAATGACACCGAATGCAGGATGATCACAGGCTGATTGATAGAAAGTCTTGTGCATTCAGTGGCAGTGCTGACAAGGGTTTCTACATGACTCCTTCAGCTCTTACATCTCCAATTGACAGCATATTATGTAACTACCTCATACCATTTATTCATTTTTCCTTTCATGGATCATGCTTTTACTGTCATGATGAAGAGATGGCTCTTTCCAAACAACTGAACTCATTGCTGCGAGTCTGTAGGACAGGGTAGAAACTGACCCAGGGGTACGGGGGTGGGGAGGTGAGGGTGGGATTCCAAGACAGTACATCTTTATTGGAGTAGAAAGCCTTAGTCCTAACCCCACCCCCCAATTTTCCCCTGTGTTACTTTTATTAGAATATTACAGGTTTTGTGTGAAAAGATTAGTGAATTGAGGTTGCTTCCTTATCTTGCCTTTTTGCTTCTTTTTACAAATTGTGTCAGCACCATACTTTGAAAAGTCTAACTTTCCCTCCATTGAATTATCTATGTGTTTTTAAAAAAATTATCTATGTGCTTTTGTAAAGGAAAAAAGTCATTTGAACATGTCTTGTGGGGCATTTGTCTCATTGACTGTCCTCCCACCAGGAACACCAGGTCTGGCTCATAGGAGCAGTGTCATCAATCTCGATGTGCTGCTGTGGTCATGGCTGTTCTTAGGTCCCAATGAGTGAGTTGCAATTCAGAGCAACCTTATGCACAACAGAAGGAAACACTGCTGGATCCTGTGCACCTCACAATTGTCCCTCTGCCTGAGCCCTTGAGTGCAGTCACTGTGTCAATCCATCTTGTGGAAGACCATCCTCTTTCTCATTACCCTCCACTTGACCAAAAATAATGTCCTTCTCCAGAGACTAGTCTCTCCTGACAATGTGTCCAAAGTAGGTGAGATAAAGTCTCACCATCCTTGCCTCCCAGGAGCATTCTGGCCCTACTGATTCCAAAACAGATCTGTTTGTCTTGACATCATTCTTCTGTTTATTCTGCTCTAGCTTTTCAAAGTCCTTTATCTTTCCATATAGATTTTTGAAATAATCTTGTCTATACCACAAAAAAATCTTGCTGAAATTTTGATAGGAAATGTCTTCTCTACCTATATATAATCCATTTGGTGACAACTGCCGTCTTTTTTTTTTTCACAGTAATTAAATATTGTTAGCCTATGGGCATTTTTCTTACAACAAAAACTGTTAGGGGCTGAGCCCCGGTGGCGTAAGTGGTTGAGTGCAGTACTGCAGCCCACGGGCTTGGCGGTTCAAATCCAGCAGCGGCTCTCAAGTAGCAGCACTGGGTAGCGCCCACGACCACCTGAGGCAGTGATGCAAAAAAAAAAAAAAACAAACTGTTGGGGCTTCTCATCCACTGCCACCAGGCTCTCTGACTCCTCTGTGACTCTCATTGGTCCAGCTCCCACAGCCTTCCCCAATTCATCTGCTTCAGCCTCAGAAGGCTTTTGTTTTTCCTTTTGCCACAAGATTTTTTAGGGGAAAAAAAATCACCTGCTTTTATGAAGAATGCACCAGAGGGCCATTTGCAGTATAATGAAAGCCAGGGTCATTTCCTACTTTTTCCGAGTATTTGGACTTTTCTGGAGTTTTGTATTCATCAAACCTCACATGGCGTTTGGTCGACTGCATATATTGTCCTAAAGTCAAACAGTCCACATCTGCCTCCCAAGAGCTGTCATTATTGTGTGGACTTGCTCCTCCGTTTCCCCAGACCCAACATGATCGGTGTTTTAGAAATTACATCTGGCCGGACCTTCTTGACGTGTGTCAGGACCTGGGGGAACTACTCGAAATTGGCCCTGGGGTCACAAACTGTCCTCTGTCGTTCTGGGACTGTTTCTACATTGTGTGTATACACATCTAAGCTGGGCATACACATCTAAGCCAGACAAAGAAATGTTCTCTACTGCTTTCAGATCTCGCTGGAAATCAGGGGTAAGGCACTCCACAGGATTTTTGCATTCCTTTCCAAAATTGGCAAAGTGCTCAGCTCCCCCGTCAGGCATGTCATCTGGGTCCACTGACGTCCGGACGACACACTCCAGACCCCACTCTGCGATTGCCTTTGCACTAACTGCCGTCTTTCCTATGTTGAACCTTTCCATGCGTGAACACAGCAAGTATCTCCCTTTATTTAGGTCTCTAAAAACTTGTTAATCAGGATATTGCAGTTTACAGCACCCAGCTCTGTACATGTTTTTAGATTTAGCTTAAGTATTTGATTTTTTTCAACAAATGTAAATGGAATCTTTTTCGTTGTAGTAGACACGTGTCTATTACTAAGATATCTAAATACAACCAAATTTAAATTTAGGTGGTTTTTCCCCCTTATGTTCTGCAATATTGCTACATTCCATTAGCATCTCGAAGAGGGTTTTTTGTTTTTATATAGTTTGAGCTTGTAATGTTGTGTGTATTTTACATCTTTATTTTTTTCTTTCCTGACCTGTATCCCCTGACCTGCAGTTTCTTTTTCCTTGGATTTTGTCCTGATTAAAACATCTGCCATTGTGCTGAGTAAGGCAGATCAGAGCCGATCTTTCCCGTTCCTGATCTTATAGCAGAACCTTCCGTCTTTCCCCATTACACATGATGCTCAGCGCCAGTGCTTGTACACATTCTTCCTCAACATGAGATTCTCCCTCTATGACTTTCTATCACAAAGAGGTATTGAATTTTGTCAAATGCTTTACCTGTATCAATTGACATAATCTTGATTTTTCTTCTTTAGTATATTAAGATGGTAGATTATATTCAGTGATTTTTAAAATATTAAACTAGCCTAGCATCCCTGGAATAAATTCTACTTAGTCACAGCAAATAATTATATTTATGTATTGTTGAACTCTATTGATTATCTAAGGACATTTATATCTATGTTCACTAGGGGTATTAGCCTGTCATTTCTTGATTGCTTTTATTGCTTGGTCTTTTTTTTTAATTCAGAGCAAGATTGGTGTCAAAATGAATTGACAAGTGTGTTCTTTCCATTCTACTTTCTAGAAAAGACTGTGTAACACCAGGATTGATTTCTTGGGTTTTTGATTTTTTTTTTTTAATCTTTGATAGATTTCTCCAGTGAACTTATTTGGTCCTGGGGTTTTTCTTTTCAAATTGAGAAATCAAATTCCTTATTAGTTACATTGTGTTACTACTGTGTATCCTGGAGTCCATTGTGATTGAGACCAGAACTTGCTTGTACCTTTTCTTAGACTGCTGCAGTTGTAAAATCACTTGGTGGCTAAACTAAAATCCAATGGTGTGAATCTGCTCTGTGAAAGAAATGTGTAGAAGTCTGATTCTAGGAAGATTTTCAACCTTGAGAACCCTGTGGGGCAGTTTTATTCTGTCTTACAGGGTCACTTCTGGGAGTCAGAATTCATTCATTAACAGCACACAACAATTATTTTTTTTCTGGGTTGGTTGACTCATAACTGAGGACATACCTATTGCACAACCTGGGATTCTTTAAATAGTTATAGGGCTATTCAAATTACCTGAACCACTTGTCGGTCAGTTTGTTGTATGACGGTGGCTGGCTGGAAGCTATGTCATTGGTATTTGAAATGCCAGCAGGGTCCCCCCCAAAGTGAACACGTTTCAGTGGAGCTTCCAGACTAAAGAACAAACAATGATGAAAGACCCAGCTCCCCACTTTAGAAGAACCCCTGAAACCCACACGCAGGACTCTGAAGTTCTGTCAGATACTGAAAGCCAAAACAAAGTGAGCAGACCTTGTCGGGGACAGTGCCAGAGGACGGCTCCTCAAGTCCAATTGTGACTGAGAAGGAGATGATTTCTCAGAGTGGAGTCCACCGTGGTGACAGGAGTCAGGTAAAGCCTGTGGGAGTGGAGCCTTCAGAATCTTCATTTCCAATCCATGTAACTATCATTCAAGTGTATACACCAACCACAAAAGTTAGTGATGAAGAAATTGACAAATTCTATCAACAACTTCAGTTGGAAACTGATCAAACATGTGATCAAGGTGCATTGATAATTAGTGGTAATTATAATGCAAAAATTAGAAGCAATGAGGAAAGAAGAGTAGTTGGAAAATATGGACTTGATAATAGAAATAAAGCTGGAGATCATACGATAGAATGTTGCAAAACAAATGACTTGTTCATATCAAAAACCCTGTTTCAACAACACGAAAGGCCACTCTACCAGATGAAATAAACAGAAATCAAATTGACAACATCTGTGGGAAGACACAATGGAGAAGCTCGATATCAGCAGCTAAAATCAGACCAGGGGCCGACTGTGGAGTAGACCATCAATTGTTCATATACAAGGTCAGGATAAAGCTGAATAAAATTAAAACAAGCCGACAGAGATATCAAGACCTAACATGAAGAAAGCAAAAGGTCATGAACAAGAAAGAAAAGATGTCAGAAGAGACTGAACGAGTAACTGAAGTAAATGGAAGAAAAGATGAGGTTAAAGAATTACACCGAAAATTTCAAAGGGCAAGTTAAGA
Organism: Nesogale talazaci; assembly: GCA_004026705.1. Lineage (NCBI taxonomy): Eukaryota > Metazoa > Chordata > Mammalia > Afrosoricida > Tenrecidae > Nesogale > Nesogale talazaci. Next base: position 63,368 of record PVJH01009076.1, on the reverse strand, counting down.
ATACAAAACAAAATATAACAAATTGTATAAACACCTGACATGAGAAAAACAAAAGAGAAGAACATGCAGCATATATAAAATTGAAAGAACTGAAAAATTAAAGTCTCAAGTTGTGATCTTGAAAAACTCTATGGGCAAACCATACAAGAAATATGGAGAGAAGATTTTAAAAATACTGTACCAGGAAGAACTAGTTGATAGTCCATTATTTCAGTAGGTAGTATATGAGCAAGAGATGGGAGGACTGAAAGAAAAAGTTCAAGCTATACCAAATGCATTAGCCAAAAACAAGGTTCGAGGAATTGATGGGATGCCCATTGAATTGTTTCAGCAATCTTAAGAAGCCCTGGAAGTACTCACTTGTCTATACCAAGACAGCTACTTGATCAATTGACTGGAAGTGATTCATATCTGTGTCCATTCCAAAGAAAGGTGAGTCAATAGAATGCCCAAATTATAGAACAATACTATCAATATCACACACCAATAAAATTTTGCTTAAGATCATCCAACAACAGTGGCAGGAGTACATTGACAGGGAACTGCCAAAAGTTCAAGCTGGATTCAGCAGATCCAATGAATGTCAGATGGATCATGACTCAAAAAAGACCAGAAAGATGTTTACAATGTTTTCATTGACTATACTAGGTCATTCAACTGTGTGGACCATAATAAACTTTGAATTACCTTACAAAAAGTGGATATTCCAGAACATTTGGAGAACTTATACATGGATCAAGATGCAGCTGGGGGAACAGAACAAGGGCATACTGCATGACTTAAAATCAGGAAGGATGTGCACTGGGATTGTAAACACTCACCATACTTGCTCAATGTGTATGCTGGAAAATCATCAGAGAACCTGGATTGAATGAAGAATAATTTGGCATCAGGATTGGAGTAAGACACATTAACAAACTGTATTATGCAAATGTCAAACTTGGTTGCTGAAAGGAGGAGAAATCGAAGCACTTACTGATGAAGATCAAGAATTGTAGCCTTCAGTATGCATTACAATTCAATGTAAAGAAGACTGAAATCTTCATAACTGAACCAATAGGTAGCATCGTGATAGAGATTGAAGTTGGCAAATTGTGTCTTGCTTGGACCTGCAATCAAAGCTCATGGAAACAACAGTCCAGAGATCAAAAGATATATTGTATTAGGTAAATCTGCTGCCCAAGACATCTTTGGAGATTAAGAGCAAGGATGTTACTTTAAGGACTAAGGTGGATTGGACCCAAGCCATGGTATTCTCCATTACCTCATATGCATGTGAAAGTTGGACCTTGAATAAGGAAGACTGTATAAGAATCAATGCACTTGAATTATGACACTGGAGAAGACTATTGAAAATACCATGGACTGCTAAAAGAAAAACTAAGCTGTCTTGGATGAAGTAATACCAGAATGCTCATTAGAGGTAAGAAATGCAAGACTTTGCCTTACATTCTTTGGACATCTTGTCAGGAGAGACCAATTACAGGAGAAGGACATCATGCTTGGGGAAGTGGAAGAGCATTGAAATAGAGGAAGGCCCTTACCAAGATGGCTTGACACCGTGGCTGCAACAATGTGCTCAGGCACAGGAGCAATTGTGAGTGTGGCAGAGGGCCATGCAGTATGTTGTTCTGTTGTTCAGATGGTCCCTGTGGGTCGGAGCTTAGTTGATGGCACTTAACAATCCAACAACAACAGCAGCAAATTACCTATTTCATAATGGGTAAGATGTTTGTGTTCTTTAAGCAACTGATTCATTTTATCTGGATTGTCAAATAGATAGATGAGCAATTATTACGTAAGTTCCTTTATGTTTCTCTTAATGTGTGAACACTGGCTATATCATAATCAGGACGTGACATCTAACATCACAGCTTCCGTTCAGTGCACCCGGCAGGCCTGAGGTCAGGAAAAATGAAGAGTCAGAAGAAAAAGGACCTGACATGAAAATCCAGATGTGTGTATCCAACTTGAACTTGAAGGGGTTACTTGGCTTCTTTACAACTCAGAAAGAAAACAAAAATACCATCTAGTCAATTCCAATTTGCAGTGAGTCTGTATAGGGTCTTTAAGACCATGAATCTTTTTTGTTGTTGTTCTTTTTTTTATCATTCTACTGGGGGGTTCTTACAGCTATTATAGCATTCAGTGCAACATCTGTATCAAGCACATTTGCACATGTTGCCACATTCATTTCCAAACCTTTTCCACAGGAACTCTAACTACGAATCTTTATAGGAGCAGACAACTTCTTCTACATACCACGAAACAGCGGGCGGGTTTGAACTGCCAATGTTATGGTTATCAACCCAACACCTACCCACAGCACCACTAAGGCTCCTTTCTTTAGATCTCAGGTTCTTTCTCTTTCAAATCAGACTAGACAGGGGCAGGGCTTGGAAATGTTCATTCCAGTTCTCCTCACTGCTAGCAAGTTGTATTTCCACCCCAGATTCTTACAGTTCCCTACAAAATTCTTATAGATCTATAAGGTGCATATAGACCTTACAGTTTGTTAGACATGTGAATCGCCTAGCAATCTTATTTAAATAGAGATTCTGATTCAATATATCTGGGATTGAAATGCAAATTTTCAACAGTGAGAGAAAAGAATGTTTCAAGCCCTGCTTTGGTAAAGTTGCCAAGGTGAATTGGGTCACAGCTATAAAATACCCTAGGGTTTTGGAAGAAAAGCATTTACCAACCTATAAATGGCATAATTAATAGTATCATCACCAACATTATTGTTGATGAGGAGGAATAGTTCAGTGTACAGGTGAACTTGATAGTTGGAAATATTTGTTTTAAGGAAGTTGTGAGGGTAAATTAGGTCATGTCTATAAAACACATGAGGGCTTTGGAAGAAAAGCATTTACAAACCTATAAAGAACATAATTAATGGCATCATTGTCATTGTTGGTGAAGAGTAAATCCAGTGTACCTGTAAACTTAAGAATTGTGAATGTTTGTTACAAAGAATGTGAATCTGAAGACTTTCTATGGGACTTCCCTCTCGCCAATCCCTGTCTGATGCTTAAAACATCCCACTTCCACAGTCCTTCTGTTCATGGAAATATCCCAAAACCAAGCTCACTTCCTTCACGTCAAATCAGACTCATCATGACCCCATCTAGGGTTTCTGAGGCTTTGCAAATCTTTATGGTAGCAGACAGCCTCAGCCTCATCTTTCTCCTGCAGAATGGCTGGTACGTTTCAACTGCCCACCTTGTAATTAGCACATACTCGTCAGGACCACATACTTGTCAGGGCCACCATGACTCCTACTTCTGCTCATAGAATGGACATTTTATCCCCATCAATAAAATTGTGTGATTAAACACTCCATCGATCCTTCACCCCTCTGTCTCACAAGGCTCCCACAGGTGTATCATAGGTGGAACAAGGGAAGCTTTCACCACCTGTAGACTTCTCTTTTTTTGGGGGGGGGGGCATCACTGCTCTCAGTGGTGGGAGTAGGAGGCCCAGCCCCACTGCTGGAATTGAACCTCCGCCCCGATGGGCCGCAGTCCCGCGCATAACCACTACGCCACCGGGGCTCAGCCCACCTGTAGACTTCTCTATAGAAGTCATTGGTGGTTCAGTGTTGAAGTCCTGTCTTCCACTCTGGAAAGCTTGGTTTAATTTCTAGCTAGTGGACCACATGTGCATGCATTACACGTCTAACAGTAGAAGCTTCTTTGCTGATATTATTCTGAATAGGTTTCAGCAGAGCTTCTGAACTAAGCTGGAATAGAAAGAAAGACTTGGTGATCTAGTTCTGAAAATCATCCTGTGAATACTTTATGATTTACACTTTTCTGATATGCAACCAATGATTGGACGCTAAAGGACTGAGCTTCATCCTATTGTCACCACGAGCCAGGCCCCTACTAAACAACAGCTAACAACACCATCCTCATCTGTAATAAATACTCTTTTTGAAAGAATAACACCTGCTCCAGGCTGAGCCCCAGTGGCGTAGTGGTTGAGTGTGGGACTGCGGCCTGTGGGCTTGGCGGTTCAAATCCAGTGGCGGCTCTCAGGAGCAGGGCTATGTAGCTCCCACGACCACCAGAGGGCAGTGATGCCCCCCCAAAAAAAGCAATAATAATAACTGCTAATGTTGAGTAGGTTCTCTGCATTACCTGTTAAATTTCATAACAGCCTGGAACACTTTTTATTCTTAACTTTTCAGTCTCTACTCAAAGGTCATCTAATTATAGAAGCTTTTCAGAGAATTCTATATAAAGAAAAACCCTCTCCCCTACTCGTCCTTTTACCTGACTTTATTTATCAATATCATTAAGTACCATCTGACCTATTTCTGTATTAGTTGATACATTCTCTGTCTCTGCCATAAGACTGTAATGTCAGTAGGGCTCAGGATTTTGGTTTTTTTCAGTGCCTGTCTCCAACATCTAATATGGTACATGACACACCATGAGTGCTTACAAAATATTATTGAGTGAATAAATCACCCTATGAGTTAGGTGGAATTAAACTACTTTGTAGATAATGAAGCAGAAACTTTGAGATTATCTCAGAGTGCCACAGTAAGTATAAGAACTGAAAATGGAAACTCAGTTTACTTGACTCTAGTCTGATCATTAAATCACTGGCCTCATCCATCTCTCTTTTCATGGAAAACCACGAAGACTAGGCATTAGGGGTGTGGCATGCTTTCGTTAGAAGAATCATGAAGATTCTGATAGGAAGGAGAACAAGGCAAAAGCTGTATCAAAAAAACTGGAAGCAATAAACAGATTCTAGTAAATTGTCCTTTCTTCTACTCCAACACTTTGCATATAGAAAATAATGTCAGCTCTTTCTAGGAGTCTAGATGTTCAGGACTCTCAGATTCTATCAATCCCACTTCCTCCCCTAGTCTACCTTCCATCAGTTTACTACTGCCACAAAATTTTTTAAATAGGAAGAAAAGAGATGTTAATTTTGATTAATACAATCCACCTGTCCATGTTTTATATGGTGGTAGCTGCATGTTGTTATGATCCTGGAAGTTATCAGTATTTCAAATACCAGCAAGGTCACGCATGAGGGACAAATTTTAGCAGAACTTCCCGGTGAAGGTTGACAAGAAAGAAAGGCCTGGAGAGCTACTTCAAGAAAATAACCAAGAAAAACTATGGAATAGACTATTGTTCAATGTAGTTCTGGAAGATGAGTCCATCCTCTGGAAAGCAGTTGGCAATGGGTCCCAACATATCAATGGCCATGAAGGTAAGCAGAACCAGTCAGTGTTTGCCCTATTGTACATGGGGTCACCATCAGTCAAAGCCAACACAACAGCAACTAGCAAGTCATGTTAAGTTTTGTATTTTCATTCAGGAACCCATGGAAAGAAAGAGGATGTGATTGAAGCTGTTGTTATCATTGATTTTGATGTTGAGAATATAGAGTGAAACAGATACCAGTTCAATAGTTTCTAGGTCTACAATTCAGTGACATTTATTACAATCTTTAAGTTGTTTAACCATTCTCGCCTGCCATTTCTGAATCGCTTCTCCCACATTAACATAAACACCTGCCCCCTAAGGTTCCCATGTAATCTGTCTAATCCCTGTTGTCAATTAGATTCCATTTAGAGCAGTGGTTCTTGATCCCTTTGGGGGTTGAATGACCCTTTCACATGGGTCTCCTGATTCATAACTGTAATAAAATTGCAGTTATGAAGTAGCAACGACAATAATTTTATGGTTGGGGGGAAGGAGGGTCACCACAACATGAAAAACTATATGAAAGGGTCACAGCATTAGGAAGGTGGAGAATCACTGATTTAGAGAGTTAGTTCTTATGAAGAACATAAAGATCAAGGTAATTTTTTTTTCCTTTTTAACTAGTGGAGCTAAATTATTGTTTGATTTTTAGGAATACTTCAGGTACTCTTTTGATTAAAGGTTTAAAAATTATCCCTGGGAAATACACAGTTCAATTTTTTTTGGGGGGGTGCATCACTGCCCTGGTGGTGGGAGTAGGAGGCCCAGCCTTGCTCCTGGAAAGCTGCTGCTGGATTTGAACCTCCAACCCAGTGGGCAGCAGTCCCGCGCACAACCACTACGCCACCGGGGCTCAGCCCCCCACAGTTCAATTTTTTATGATTCAATGTTGAATCAATGGTTGCAGCAGGGGCGATAGCACTGGACTGGGTAGCACTTCATTGTGGACGGGGTCACCATGAGGCAGAGCTGATTTCAAAGCACGTCACAGCATTTAGTGGGCAAGGAATATGCTCCCCCACTGCAGTCGGCGTACTTCATATTCTATCTCTACTTCTCATAGATTCACTTACAGCATTGTAAATCCACATTCTATAGATGAGAAAATGAGACCCGAAGAGGCTAAATATCTACTCTATGCTCTTTGTCTATATAGATGAAGACAGTCAGACACTGGGGGATTTACCTGTGATGTAAACCAAATGAAATTTTCCAACGAGGATTCTGTTTCGTCTGCACAGACACCAATGACAATCACCAGTTCTTAAGGATGTTGAATAGTCAAGACAGAAGGAATTAAATGACAAAATTTGAATCTCTGCACTTGAACAAAATAACAAAATTTGAATCTCTGCACTTGGTTAAAGTAAGTCATCCTCATTTTCCTTGGTTGCTCTTAAACCTGGGAAAAGACAAGTCCAGAGCGTTCTCCAGCTTTGAGGCTTTATCTTTCTTCCAGGTAGGATGTCAATGCCTTGGAGAAAGATGCTGGTTAAAAGGAGTTATCCTGAAATATAGTAGAGTCAGGTGATGAAAAAAATGATCAACAAAGAGCAGGGAAGGGATATTAAGGGAATATAGTCCTAAGGAAAGAAAAGACTAAGAGGTCAATAGACTACAGAGCAGGGTGATAGGAAATGGGAGCTGGCACTTTCTATTATTTACTTTCTTGCTAACTATCTCTCCAATCCTAGCCCATCCATCCCCCACACATTGTCTTCTCCACGGGATATTCAAATCTTGGTCAAATGAAGATGCAGAGTTTTTTAATGTTCTGACCACATTTCCCCCAATTTTATAAGTTCGTTAGTTTTGCTTTTATTTCTGTCTCTCAGGTTTCCAGAGAGGTCGGCATATTTCTTTAAGTTTATTAGGCAATTGTATTCCTCCTGCTCTTCCTGCCAGAATCCCTTTAGATGACAGTTATGGGGGATACGCTTGATTACAACAACACATGATCAGATTGGTAAAGGAAAAGCAAATGGCAAAGTACTTAATCAAATGTACATCTAGTCTACTTTGATTTGTAAAACATGACACTTAGTATGAAGAAACTCCTTCAGTTTGATACTAGAATGAACTAAGAAATCTTTCTAAATGTTCTAAAATGACTATCGTTTTTTGTTGGATTTTTTTTGGTAGCTTATTTCTGAGAAAGATCTAACCTGACCTGAATTTACTTTGAGGTAAAACTTGCACTGTGAGTTTACATGTTGTCTGACTGTTTATAGTTTTTACTCCCTTTTTTGATGAATATTAACAAGCTTACCTCAGGAATATGTAGTTTGATAACCATTATGAGTTTGTGGTAGAGATGACTGGAGAATTATATAATCTACTTTATATACATATATCGCCTTTACAAAATCTGGAAAATGCTGAATTCTGAAAACCTCTGGTCCAAAGGTTTTGAATAAGGAATTGAAGAGCAGGGCTGAGTCCCGGGGCGTAGTGGTTGTGCACGGGACTGCGGCCCACTGGGACGGAGGTTCAATTCCAGCAGTGGGGCTGGGCCTCCTACTCCCACCACCGAGAGCAGTGATGCCAAAAAAAAAAAAAAAAGGAATTGAAGAGCATCTTTCTAAACTTAAGTTTTAATGTTAAAGATGGAAGATGAAGTTCATATGTTCCACCTTTTAAAGGAGAAGCCATAGAAGAAAAATTAATAGTAGACATTTAACTTTTATTTTAAGGTTCTTCTTATCCACAAGACTAAACAGTAACATAGAAAGCCATCCAGAATCTCCTGTCACCATGTAAATTTGTCTTCTCCAGCTAGAAAACGATAGTCAGCATACCAAGCTGTTTGTAATCCAAATCTCAAAAATAATCTCATGGCTTCAAGTCAAAGTAAAATACTTTCAATTGACCTCAGCGAAGGGAGAAGTCAGGGTTATCTGTCAGATTAGCCAAAGGTGACTCTTCCATTCATTCTCCTCCCTCCTCTTTAGCAAGAAGGACTGTGGTTCAGTAATCACCATAACACAAACATGAGTCTTTATGCTTTTGAAAAACATTACATCTTGGAAATCCACAGGGACAGTGCTACTGTCCTATAGGGTCACAGGGTCAGCATCAACTCAGTGGTCATGAACTTGGAGTTCTTCTCTTTAACAATCCCTTGGGACCAAACTTCTTCCAGTCAGTTGAGTTTTCATAGTGTCCTCCCTGTCTGTATATGTAAAATAACTGCCCAGGATAAACCTTATGCTCAAACTTTGGTGAGTTTTGATTATTTTTTGACTGGTGAAAATGAACATCCTTAGGATAAGAGTCTCCAAGCACACAAATGATTTCTCATAAAGCTGGGGCCAGAATTTCTGGTGCTGGATAAATATAGCTAGGGGTGGTAGCTACACAATACTATCCTGAATCATCTTATTTTATTCTTAATGGTTCTGAATCTAACTTTTTCCTATCTTCTCTCATGGGTTCCCTGAGCATGCATGCCCATGAGGGTCCTGGTTTATATATAAAAATATTTTTAATGCTAAAATAGGGTTAAAATTGTGGTAACATTTAGAGGAAGTGGTTTTCAGGAACACTTCTGCTAACATATAATAAAAACTATATATTTGGTTATTCACCAAATAGGAATCCTAGTAGCACAGTGGTTAAAGCATTCATCTGCTAACCAAAAGGTCAGTGGGATAAACCCACCAGCCACTCTGAGGAAAGAAAACTGTGGCAGCCAGTCTCAATAAAGAATGACGTGCAGAAGCCCTGGATAACCATCCACTTTGTCATTTAGGGTCACAGTCTCAGAATCAGCTCTGTGGCAGTGGGTTTGGTATTCACAAAATAATTGAATTTTTATTAAAATCACTTAGAGGATTAAATCAATAAAATGTTAAATAATTGATATCACCCCTCAGGTGGATTAATTCACCAATGCGACACAAGTGGCAAGTTGCATAGGAAACATAATGTCCAAAATTTTCTGTCTTGGGACTATCTCACTCAGAAAACAACAACAAAAATTCAAAAGCACCAACAACGGCATAAGGAAAACAAAAAAAGCCACTGCCATAAAGTCCATCTGACTCACAAGGCAGAGTCAAGCTGTCCCCAAGGATATCTGACAGACAGCCTCATCTTTCACCCAAAGAGTAACTGGTGGATTTGAACTGCTGATCTGTGGTTAGCAGCTCAATGCTTACCCACCATGCCACCAGGCTCCTTAAGGATATTTCTCAGACAGAAAGATATACAACTCACTTTTTAAAATAATGCCCAAAGGCTAACTTTGAGGTTGTTGAATGTGATACCCAGGCCACAGGGCTCTCTGGACTGCCTGTGTCAGGACTCCTGGGCTGTCTTGGATTGTTTGCTTTTGTGTATTAGTGCTGATCTTCCAACTGCTCAAAACTCAGTCACTAGAGTTGTCAAGTTGGATCTTTCAAGACATTCCCTGAATTGTATATCTCTGCTACTAAATTTATAGTGTTCTTGTGTTTTGTTCATAATTGGTATAGGAAAGACCCACATACATGGGCGCTGTGACTTTTTTCCCAGTAAAAATGCCTCTGAAGCCTCTATAATGCCAACCACTCTTCTCTACACTATGGTTGAAGGCTGTTAGGGACCTGTGTGGCTTCAGTCTGTTGAAAAAGAGTGCTGACTGGAAGGCCTTCTTTTCCTCTCTGGTTGTTTCCTGCTACTCACTGTAATTGTCTGCCTGGCACAGGAACCACCTGCCTGGTTCTCTAGGGACTGGATGCAGCCAACTGACCTGGGGTTTTCTGATTAACTACTTCATGCCTGTCATAGGCCTTATCTGCAGGCAATGAAACTGAATTTGAGAGAGGTTATGTTACTTGTCCACAGTTATATAGCTGATCAACAGCAGAGCAATACTATCTAAAAACATGCTTTATTCTACAATCATATATAGGTAAGGTAGTCAAACTTGTATAAAGCAAATCATTTGTAACTGAACAGAGTCAGAGTCAGTTACAAATCACCTAGCATTGCTCTTCTATGACCCACCATTCTCTTCCTTTTCCTCAAGAAATGCCTGCGATATCTTGTGAAATGCCTTGAATTCCTTGTGGAATGTGCAGCAACTATCAAAATAGAAAATAAGAAATAAGACGAAATCATAGAGTAAGACTTTCTGAGCACCACTGATCCACCCCACCCTCCCACCCCGTGTCTCTCATGATTCATTCCTCATGAGTTGTTTTGGGATCCCAGTGAACAATTCTTCCTCTTTTAGAAATTCACAAAATATTCCTTTAACATGCTGTCCCAGAATCTACCCTAATATACACAATAAAGTCATTAAACTATAGCTTGTGGACTCTACCTTCTACACTTTTAAGAGCAGCAGGCTATTGATGCACTCCCAAGAACCACAGAGAGATAATCAAGGTGATTCAACTCCCTTATTTTTAGCCTCTCCATTCTCATGGCTCCAATACATCTTATTGAAGAGTACAAATTTATTCACCTTTTGTGTGGTTTTTATTTTTAGCAATAATGCCTCTTTCTTGAACTGTTCCTGAGAGAGGTACAAGGCCTGCTTTCACAGGACCCAAGTGAAAAAGAAAGCTCTCAGACCCCATGGAGACCTTCACTCTGGAGTCTGGAGTCTAGATGTTGTATTGCACAAAGCCAACCTCCTTGTGCAAATTTGAGCAGGGGTCCTTTCATGGGTTTGCTGTTTTTAGCACTTTCCTACTCAGGGCTACCTGCAGCTATTTTGTGGGGATGTTCTGCTTATCTATTATTACGAAAGGAACCATACCAAAAACATAGACACTTAAAATAACAGCTTTTCATTGTCTCTTATGGGTACGGTGGGTTGACTAGTTATAGTTGACCTATGGAATATAACCGTGCAATTACACAAGGCCTTATGCTTGGAAGACTATTCGGTTTCGTTTAATGTTTTGTTGTTGCTATCTTGAAATTCTTAAAACTTTCTGGACAAAGGATCCTGGATTAGTCTTTTTTATTGGGTCCTACAAATTATGTAGCCAGCCCTGGCTGAGGCTACTGTCCTCTGAAGGCTCAAGTAGAATAGATATCCAAGATAACTTACTCATAGGTCTAACAACTGATAGCTAGGAGATCAGCTAGGGTTCTCACCTGGAGTCTCCCAATAGGACTGCTCTTTGTGATGTAGGTCTGTTTTGAGCCTCTCAAGAGTGATTATTTTATGGTTTTATTTTTAAAGACTCAGAATTTTAGTCACAAGATATTTGTATGCAGTTACATAATCTCTTGTAAACTTGCAAAAGGGTGGAGTCTAGCCTGTCAATCAGGTCATAGCCAATGAGGCCTCCATGTGTAGATGGCCATCTCTTGAGGATTTTGGGAACTCCCAGCTCCCTCCCTGGAGGTGGGACACACTTTCTGATTCATTTTTCTGCTTAAAAGACACATGGAACTACACTGATAGAGCCAGAATCCTGGAGTTGGCAGAGACATGTGGAGACTCACACTAACGCTGAGATGTTTCCACTACCACTGAATTTACAATATGTCCCACCCATTGGTCTCTGATCTTCCTGAATTCTGCATCATTGCATGTGTTGTAGGAGTCTGGATAGGAAGTTACAGACTGGTATAAGACATATGAGCTAATATTGGACTGGTCTGGGCTGGAATGTTCACTTAATATGCAAATACTCTTTATATAAAACTATTTCTTGTACACATGAGTGTCTGTGAATTTGTCTAGTCAACCCAGACTAACACAATATTCTACTGATCAAACAAGACATTAAGACTATCCCGGATTAAAAGGTAAAGGAACTAGACTTCAGCTTTTAATGTAAGATCACATTTACAGAACAGCATGAGGGAATAAATGATCTTGTTGCATTTCATCTTGAGAAATGCATTATACCACCTGGATATTTAGGCTTTGCTTCAGTGCTATGCCAATCTAAGGTTCCTTGCAAGCTCCACCCTATTGGTAATTGTTCCTTATGGGTTTCCTAGATGATATTCTTCATGGCAGCAGACCATCAGGCCTTGTCTTCCACAGAACCACTGGGTGGGTTCCAGTCATTGACTTTTCAGTTAGCAGCTGAGGACATAATCATTACATCACTGTAGCTCATTCCAAAACCCAATAGGGTATAAAGAGAAGACTTAAAGTTTGATAAAGTTGAGAATAAGTCCTAGTTCTACCTCTTAAAAGGTATGTAAGCCTTCGAGAGTTTCTGTGTCTACAAATTAAGACTCATGATACTTATTCCCATGATGCAGTTATGAAAGAGAGGTGAAATACTGTTATTCAGTCAATTCCAAGTCATATAGCCATCCTATAGAATAGAGTAAGACTGTACTTTTGGGTTTCTGAGACTTTAAATCTTTACAGGAGTAAACACTTCAGCTTTCTCCCATAGAGAGAATAGCAAGTTTGAATCACTGACCGTTGGGTAAGTAGCTTGATTTGTGACTCGCTACACCATCAGAGCACCTTTAGGGATAGTGTAGTAAATAGTCAAAATATGAGAAATGCTCATAGTAATCAGAATCCTTGACTGGTGCAAAGAGTTACCTGCTCAGCTGCTAAACAAAAGTACAGCAGAGTGAGCACATACAGAAATGTCTGAAAAGAAAGATCTGGCAATCTACCAAAGGGGGGTGGGGTGGAAGCAAACACTGAAAACCCTACAGAGTTCTTCTCTGAGGCATACAAGATCACCATAAACAGAAAGCTCTTCGATGTCACAGAAAGAAGTTATTAATGTGTGTCACAACCTTGATTCAAGTTATTTTTAGGTTTTCTATGACCTGAGGATATCTGGTGGTGTTGTAGTTATGAGGTGAGCTGCAATCTGCATGGTTGGCAGTTCTAAACCACCAGAAGCTCCTGGGCTTTCCACTCCCATAAACAGTCACAGTCTCAGACACCCAGAATGGGTCACTACGGGTTAGCAGGAACTCTGGGGCAATGAGTTTGGTTTTGGCTTATGAACTGGTGAGGTCATAATGAGGCAACCCAAGTATGGTATGGTCCATGAACCTGTATGCTAGAAACTACAATGTGAGGTGTTGGTTCCCAACTATAAATGTTGAGGGCTGCCTAAATTATTACTAGTAGTAAATTACACGTACTAAGCAGGGTAATTCAATGTGTCAGGAGGCTGTGAGGTAGGGACTATTAAATTTCTAATTTTTGAGATGAAGAAATAATGTTCAGTGAGAATAAGCAATGTGACCAAAGTCACCAAAGCATGCAGCATTGGTCTAGGGCACAAACCAAGGTCAACTCTTCCTCAGCAGCTTTTCCAAATCATCATGATATACAGATATAAAGGCCTTCATATTTATGATCTCTTTGTATGTGATCTATGATCTCAGGCTCATAATTGGTGGCTGGTTTGGGAGCTAAGTCTCAATATTTTATGACTAAGTCAGTCTGTGAGATCTTGGTGGGTGTTATGGATTGAATTGTGTCCCCAGAACATATATTTCATGATATGTAACTTTACATGTAAAACTCACTAGATGGAAAACACAGGAATCAAATTGCCGACATCTTTGGGAAGAATGATGGAGAAGCTAACTATTATCACCCAAAACAAATAAGGGACTAAGTGTAGAATAGACCTCAAATGGAACACGTAGAAGTTCAAATTAAGATAACTAATACAAGTCCCAAATGCCCAAATACAACCTTGATTATATCCCCCTGGAATTTAGAGACCATCTCAAGAACAGATTTAATACCTTAAATTAATGACTAAACACCCGATGGATCACAGGATGACATTAAAAATATCACCCATAAGGAAAGAAAAAATTGTTTTAAAGACAAGAAAGAAAAAATCAAAGTAGATACCAGTAGGAACTATGAAGCTTGCAATTGAACGTAGAGTAACTAAAGAGAATGAAAGATATTATAAATATCTGAAGTTTAACAGCTCAAGACAGAAGAAATTGACTGTGCAAGCTAAAATAACTCAAGGGGGGAAAATATCAAGCCTCAAATTGCAATATTGAAAGACTCCATGCACAAATATTCAATAATACCAGATTCCATAATGCCATACTCAAAAGAATATGGAAGAAATATGTATCACTTGACCAAAAAAATTGGTAAGCATTCAACTAATTCAAGAAGAAGAATATGATTATGAATAAGTGGTACTAAAGGAAGAAGTACAAGTTATACTGAAGTTAGGAATAAAAAGCAAGCCTCAAGAAATTGACAGAGTATCAACTAGGATATTTCACAAATTAATCCAATACTGGAAGTGCTCATCCATGTACGCCAAGGAATGGAAAGACAGCTACTTGGCCAGATACCTGGAAGAGATCCACAATGTGTCTATTCCAAAGAAAGATGACCCAACAATGTGTGGAAATTATCAAACAATCTCACTACTATCACATGGCAAGCAAAATTTTACTGCAGATAACTTAAAAATGGTTGTAGCAGTACATAAACATGAAACTGCCAGAAATTTAAACTAGATTCAAAAGAGGATATGGTATGAGGGGGTCTCATTGCTGACATAAGATGAATCTTGATCTAAACCAGAGAATATCAGAGAGATATTTGTGCTTTATTGATCATGCAAAGCCATTTGGCTGTGTGAATCATAACAAAGTATGGATGGCCTTGAGGAGAATTATAATTCCAGAATACTTCATTGCACTCATGTAGAGTCTGTACCTAGACCAAAAGGCCCTCACTCAGAACAAAAGGATGGTGCATCGTTCAATATCAGGAGAAGTGTTCATCAAGGTTGTGTTTTTCACCATACCTATGCAATCTGTATGGTGAACAAATAACCTAGGAAGTTCAACTATATGAAACAGTGGTGTCTAGACTGGAGAAAGTTCATTAACAGCCCATGATATGCCAATGACAGAGCTTCACTTAATGAAAACTAAGAGAACCTGAAGCACTAACTAATGAAGATTAAAGAAAATAGTCTTTAGATTGCATTGGGCTGAGATCCAGGTGCAAGGTGGTCATTGAAGACAGTAGAGGGACACTGAAGACAGTAGCTGCTGAGGCATGGACATGATGTTCTCATTCCAAAAACTGGACCCCGAGGAAATGAAAAAGAAGATGGGTGAGGACGTGATTTTTTTCCATACAGAATTTTCGTATCTATGTGGCCTTGCTTGAAGTCACTCTGTTTATCTTAAGTTGGATAGCATACAAAGATTTGGCAGTATATGTGAATGCGTGATATGAAAAGTCTGATTTCAATTTCTCCTCTGATCTGCAAATGATATGAGAACTAGAAAGATATGAGACTTTGTGACTGAACAGACCTAACGATCCTGCTTCTTAAGAGAACATTTGCTTTGGTGACTGAGCTTGATAGCTAAAATAAAAAGTTAATTGAGAACAATAAAATGAGTTCTTGTAGTAATATTTACTCTTGTTGTTGTTGTTGTTGTTGCTGGGTGCCATTGGGTCAGTTCCGACTCTTGGTGACCCTGATATGGACCACTGCCTGGTCCTGCCCCATCCTCGCAGTCCTTCTTCCCATGCTTGAGCCCATGTTTCAGTCACTCTTAAGTCTGTGATATTCAGCCTCCATGAAGGTTGATGCAACCATACATAATATCAAACTTCTTTTTGTAAGAAATGTTAACAATAAAATAATTGGGTCTAAAGGTAAAACAAACAAAGAACAACAACAACAGCAGCACAACAAAGACTACAGCCATCAGTATGGATTACAACCCATTTTAAAGAAAACAATACTCCTCCTAACAGCGCTAACAGACAAAGTCATGAAAAATGGTGTTAAAAGAAAAAAAGACTGAAGTTGTTAAGAATTTCATTTTATCCAACTCCAGGACCAATGCTCAAGCAAGCGGCAGTCAAGAAATCAAATGACCTAGTTCATTGGAAAAATCTGTTGCACAAGACCTCTTTAAAGAGTTAAATAAGCAAATATGCCATTTTGAAAACTGTGAGCCAACCCAAGCTATGGTATTTTCAAGCACCTTGCATATTTGCGAAAGCTGGAACGTGATGAAGAATCGAAGCTGGAAAGTGATTAAGAGTCGAAGTCGATGCATTTGAATGCTGGTGCTGGCAAAGAACATTGACCATACCATGGACTGCTAGAAGAACTAGCAAATCAGTATTGGAAGAAGTACCGCCCAAGGTCCCTAGAAATAAGGAAGGGAAGATTTTGTCTCAAGTAATTTGGACATGTAATCAGGAGGAGTAGTCCCAGGCGAAGGGCATCATACTTTGTAAAGTACAGGGTCAGTGGAAGAGCAAGCCCCTCAAAGAGATGGATTGGCACAGCGGTTGTAGCAATGGGCTCAAGCAGAGCAACCATCCTGGTGGCATAGGACCAAGCAGTGTTTCTTTATGTTGTGCCTAGGATTAAGTATGACTCAACACGAGTGGCAGCACCTAATCCCAACAAGAACCAGAAATTAAGTTATGGAGAAGACTTTCTAAAGCCATCTGCCATTTAGATTGTAGATGTGGCTTTCCCTGGAATGTTATGTTGGACAGAGCAGACTTTATCATAGGCCAGGCTCTCAAGCATGTGGTGGGGTAGCTTTCAGCAAGGCCTCTGACATTTGACATTTTCCCTGGAATGACTATTTCTCTGTTTTCATTTACTTTCATTCTTAACCTTTCCTCTCAAAATAAACGAAAAGAAATCCAGAGATTTTACGAGTAGACATGCATTTTAAAAAGCTGTTTGTGAGGGATAATTTCTAGCTGGAGGGGAAGGGGAAGGGAAAAGAATGGGTAATGGAACAGGATCCAAAAATATTAACAGAATTCAGAATTCCCTTAAGCTAAAAACTGTTGTCTAAAAGTAAAAGCTGCTCAAATTCCTCAAAAGAGAGGCATTCTGTGTCATACATGGTCAAGCATCTCTTCATGAGTTGTGGAGAATCCCTGACGTCATGATATATTTTTGTTGCCTTCCCCATCCCAAACATTTCATTTTAGTGAGTCTTTGCAATGGTCTTTTCTTTCTTAGCATCAAATTCCCAAACCTACTGAAAACTGCAGAAATGTTTTCATGTCTGGATGATTCTCTTCCATGTGCAACTCATTCTGAAAAGATGTTGGTAACGCTTCAAACCATTGACCTGACTGCTTGGTCTTGGTGCCCCAGTGCTGACCCAAGGGGGGGAAACCCTTAACTTCTGCCCCTTTATTTGTTTTAGTACTTCATGTCTTGCCTGGTCCTAAGTGTTTTTACTCTTCGGAACACGATTTTACTCACTGAACACAATTAACCCATTGAACCAACATAACCCTTTGAGAGACCTAATAACTGTATCCCTCCTTAACAGGGGAAGAAACTGTGGCTCAGAAAAGCGAAGAAACATGCCCAACTTACAGGGGTGATGGGTTTAATAGAAAGCTCTTTATTCAGTAGCGGCAAGGTAGACTCAAGTGAAGACAGCCCACGCTTCAGGGCAGGTTCTGCCACGTTCCTGTAGGCTCTTCAGTCAATGTATGATTATTTACACAGCCTACAGTGTACCTGAAGTTCTCATGATATTTCAATCATTTTTCCTGGGGGGGGCGCATTCCAGTTCCTGATGCATCTTCTACCTTCCTTCCCTAAAGACGCATCACTCCTGGAATTGTACTTCTGTGGAAGTTACAAAGGGTTCCAGTTACTCATCCCCTTATCTCACATACGCGTAAGGCAGGCAGGCGATATGGCCTTGTGTGAGCAGTGCAGAGTATGGACCCAGACTGAGCTGTTCAAATTGTAGCTCGGCCACTGACTTGTTCAGCTTTCACCACTGGTGATTTAACCTTTCTGTGCCTCAGCTTCCCTTTATGCAAATGTGTTCAGGCAGCATTGCTCTCCCGGAATTATTAGAGAGTTAAGTGAGGGAACTCAGATTAAAGAGTCCCTAGGTGGTCCAAATGATTAACTGTCTATTAGCTAAAAGGCTGACAAATTGAACCCACCCAAGAAGCCCTGAAAGAAAGCCCCAGGATCTGTTTCTGGGAAGTCAAAGCCTGGAGGAGCCTGTGGAGTGGTTCCATTCTGCACACGGCATGTAGCCACAAGTTGGAATCAACTCAATGGACACTAATGTCAACAACAATCCATATGAAACACTGTGAAAAAGATTCAGAGGCTGTATCTGACCTCCTCCGGCTACCAAAAGGAGGAAAAGCCATATCCACATCAGTCAAGGCCAGAGGTAAGACCTGCCTCCAGTTTCCATCTTTCCCTCTCTACTCCGACACCAGCCATCCCTCCCTCCCATGACACTCGACTTTTCTGCTGAGTTTGATCATTTGCCACAAAGGCCATGCACGATTATGAGGTCTCATTAGGGAAGGTATTGGGTTACCACAAGTCAGGGTCCTCAACCATTAAATAAACAGACTTTGGTCCTCGGCAGCACCTCTCTTTAGCCAGCAACCAAGTTCCTAACTGGGGTCCTCAGCCTCTCAATTGTGTGATCCTTTGGTCTCTTTCTCCAAGGACCAGCAAGCACCCCTGCTGCTCCCTCACACCATCTCACAGTCTCAAGTGTCAGGGGCACAGCCCTTCTGCTCTGCCTCCCCAGGGCTCCTTTGCTCCCATCCTTTCTGGACTGGGCTTTCTGGTGCCTCTGCTTGTGACCTCCATTGCTTTAGGCAGGTATCTCTAACCTGCTCTGTTGGTGGCTTTTCTTCCTTGATGGTCTTAGGAATTTCCTCCATATTCCTGTTTCTCACATGGCTCATTACACACAAGGGTTGGCAACTGAAACTGGCCAACCCTCTTTCTAAAGTGTTTCACACACCATATTTGAGTAGTCCCACCCACTCATTTGAGGGGAGTTTCAAAAGCATGACTAGAAGAACCCTATTAAGAGATTTCACTTTACCACAAACACTTAGAACAGTGCCCAGCACACAGCAAGCACACCACGAACATTGGATATCATGGAGCAGATATTTGGGAAATAGATACATGTCTACTAAACAAAAAGAATAAAGGTTCATATAGTCTTGAAGGAAATGCAGGACACATTTATTGCTTCAATAGGTACTTTTGTGTGCTAAACAATGAATGCAGGGCAAAACAAACACCACATTTTGCCCAACTATCAGAAAAGGTGAATATTGAAAATATTACCATGAACTGCCAAAAGAACAAATATATCTCAGACAAATAAAACAGAATGCCCCCTAGAAGCAAGGATGGCAAGACTTGATCTTCAATACTTTGGGCATGTTGTCAGGAGAACCCAGTCTCTGGACAAGGATATCATCCATAACAAAGTAGAGTGACAACAGAAAGGAGGAAGACCTTCAAGGAGATGGATAGGTGTAGTGGCTGCAATGATGGGTTCAAATATAACAATTGTGAGAATGGGGTGAGACCATACAGCGCTCCATCATGTTTACATAGGTTCACTATGAATTGGAACCAACTCAACACCACTTAAAACATAACAACAGAAAAGGCAACTAGACATGGGCTGTGTACGGGCTCATGCAGGAAGGAGTAGAATACACAGTGTTGTATGCTTGAGAGCTCAGCTACGATACAGTGTCAAGGTCATGGGGTGCTTTTTGGACTTTATTCTATAGTTAATGGGGAGTCATGAAAAGCTAAGTGTAGGAGTGATATGAGTACATAATTCAGCTAAAGCTAGATAAGGAGCGGGGTTTCCAGTTTGGAGGCTCCAATAATAGTCCAAATGAGAAAAGATGGCCTGCATTGGGTGGGGATGAAGAGTAAACATGGGGAGATTGTAAAAAAAAAATTGGTAAGGTGTAATTACTGATTAGACCTAGAATGGAAAGGTATTCATATCCTCCATCACCCTAAAACTTTCTATGGTCCTAGCCAATATGGATACGTTATTAAAGAAATTGGGGAAGCACTGATGGCATAGAAGGGCAATGAGTTTGGGGAGCTGGACGGGGTGGGATTCAAAAACAATTTCTACCATGGGTTAGTTCCAGGTCTATTGCTAGGTGCATTGCCTTGGGTCTGACCCACAGAAACCCTGTGCATAACAGAACAAACCATTGCCCGGTCCTGCACCACCCTGAAAATCCTTCCTGTAGGTGAGCCCATTGTTGTAGCCACTGTGTCTATCTATCCTGGTGAGAGCCTTTCTCTTTCCGCTGCTGCTTCACTTTATCCAACATGATAAAGGACTTCTCTCCTGACAACATGTACATCGTGTGTAAGGTAAAGCCTCACCATCCTCACTTCTAAGGAACAGTTCAGTTGTACTTCTTCCAAGAAAGATTTCTCTTTTGGCAGTCCATGGCACTTTTTATATTCTTTGCCAGCACCATCATTCAAATGCATTGGTTCTTCTAGTCTTCCTTAGTCAATGCCCAACTTTCATTTGCATATGAGGCAATGGAAAATACCATGACTTGAGTCAGGCCCACCTAAATCCTAATAGCAACATCCTTTCTCTTTAATACCCTAATACCCAAAAGGGGTGTTGTGTAGCCGATTTATCTAATGTAACACATCTTTTGACCTCTTGACTGCTGCTTTCATGAGCAATGGCTGTGAATTCATGCAAGAATCTCCATTTATGATGATACTACCCAGTTTTCCAGTGATGAAGATTCTGGTCTTTTTTACATTGAGCTGCAATACATATTGCGGGCTGCAATCTTTGATCTTCATCATCAAGTACTTCAAGTTTTCCTTGCTTTTACCAAGCAAGGTTGTGTTAGCTGCATATCGCAGGCTGCTAATATATCTTCCAATGCTGATGTCATTTTCCTCTTAGTATGATCCTCTTAGTATGGTGAGAGAAGACAACTCTGACACATATCTTTTTTTTTTTTTAATTTTAGACCATGCAATATTCCCTTGTTCTGTTAGCACAACTTCTTCTTGATACATGCACAAGTTCCCCAGGAACACAATGAAGTATTCTGGAAGTCCCATTCTTCTCAAGCTCTTCCACAATTAGTTATGATCCACACACTTCAATGCCTTGGCATAGCCAATGATACTCAAATAAATATCTTTCTGGTATTCTCTCTTTTCAGCCAAGATTCATTTGACATTAGCAGTGATATCCCTTTTTACACATCCTCTTCTGAATCTGAGCTGAACCTCTTGCAGTTCCCTGTCAGTGAACTGCTACAACTGTTGTTAGATGATCTTCATCAAAATTTTGCTTGCATGTGAGATATATTCTATAATTTGAGTATTCTCTTAGGTCACCTTTCTATGGAATGGGTAAAGATATGGATCTCTCCTAACCTGTTGACCAAGTAGCTGTCTTCCAAATTTCCTGGCATAGACAAGTGTTTCCAGTGCTTCATCAACTTGTTGAAACATTTCATTAGGTATTCCATCAATTCCTGAAGCCTTTTTCCTTTCTTGCTAATGCTTTCAGTGCAGCTTGAACTTCTGCCTATAGCACCATTGGTCATATGCTCATATACTACTTCCTGAAATGGTTGAATGTCAGCTAGTCTTTTGGGTACAGTTTCTCTGTATATTCTTTCCGTCTTCTTGGGATGAGTCCTGCATCATTCAGTATTTTCCCCATGTTTAGTATAGATAATAATCCCATTTCATTGCATATGAGGATTAATAACATATAAAGCATTTAGCACAGAGTCTAAAATTTAGCAAGCATTCAATGAATGATAGTTGTGAGTGTTCTGGGATTAGAGAATAAGACCATAGTCAGAGATGCATGTTTGATGCAGTAGTTCTTAGCAGGTTTTTTTTTTTTTTGCATTATAGTGGCTGTCATTTATTTGAACCTGAAATAATACCAAATCAGTCTCTTCCCCTTTTCTGTAATCCTGCACACAGCTGTTATATATTGCTCACCAATCGTGATTTTGTGACTGTTCCAGAGCCTGCTGAAGTGGTCAAGTGTCTGAGAATCCTCAGGCTCTATTTGGGCCTCATGTTGAGGGTTTTCCTCGTGTGGACCAGTGGTTTTTGTCTTGTCTTTGTCCTATTTTGAAGATCTAATGAATATTAATAAAGACTTACTATTTGGCCTTGGAAACTCCTGGGGGCATTTGCATTCTATCTCACTAGGTGGCAATGATTAGAAATTGATTTGATAGTCTTTTTTCTTGGAGGGGGTGGGTGGGTGGTGGCGCTGTCCTGGAGTAGAGACTGAGATAAGTTCTGTCTTAATTTGGGGTCTCTTCTTCACCCCTTTCTACTAATGAAATGAAGGGACTTCACTTTCATATGGAACAATAAAAAGGCAATATTTAAATGATTTTCATCTTAAGGTTTGAAGGGTCTAGTTCAGGTGTCCTCAAACTATGACCCGCGGGCCACATGCGGCCCCCTGAGGACAGTTATCCATGCGGCCACTGGATGCTTTTGCTGCCGCTGCCTGTCCTGCTGAGCTGCCGACTCATCCCGGGCCCCCAGTGAGTTTGTTCATAATTTTTGTTTTTTGTTCTTTTAACTATCGTCCGGCCCTCCAACAGTCTGAGGGACAGTGAACTGGGACATTGAACTGGCCCCCTGTTTAAAAAGTTTGAGGACCCCTGGGCTAGTTGGTCTATTTATACGATCACTAAGAGTTGGAATTGATTTTCTGGCAATGGTTTCATATTGTGGACACTACAAACAGTTCTTAGTATTTGAAATATTTTAGATGATTTTTTTTAAAAAGTAACTTTGTTAGAATATAATTCACATACCATATAACTAACCTGAGATTTACAATTTCATGTTCACTGTCCCTCAGAGTGATGTAGGGCCAGACTATAGTTAAAAAGTAACTTTGTTAGAATATAATTCACATACCATATAGCTCCCCTGAGATTTACAATTCCATATTTTTAGTACACCACCAACAATGTAACTTTATAGCATTTCATCATTCCCTAAGAAACCACATACCCCGCAGTAGTCACTGACTGTTCTTCTGCAATGCACCTTCAATCCTAGTCCCCAACCATCCCCAATCTACTTTTTGTCTCTGTAGGTTGGCCCTTAGATGCTTTTGAAGATATCATGAAAGCAATTAAACCTCTATCCTGAAAAATGGAAGTTTTTTCAAATTTTGTATGCAATCTGTAGGATGTCTGAGATTATGGACTACAATTTTAAAAGAAATACCCTTAAGAAACTGGACATAGTCTCTCTAAAGTTCCCACTAAAGGGAAGGGGGCACTAAACCATCAAAGGGGAGCGTATTGTTTATATCTCCACAGGGAAAGAGGGACCAAACTTAAACCAGGAGACCCAGCATATGAATGCAGCACAACAGCATGGAGTGGAGAACCAGTGGAGGGACCTGAGAACACAATCCCAACTCCAACTATAGGGGCAGCCACCTCTCTACCAAAGAAATTTGTCTTGGAGGCCAGCACTGAAGCTGAAGCTTGGAGAGTGAGATATGCCTGATCAGAGCACATGAGAACAAATGAAAACGGAGGAAGAGAGAATGACGTGCATCCTGGTCCACCTAGCCTTTAGGATGATATTCCCACTCAGAACAGCTACTGCACAAAGAGGACTATACAGCTGGCCCCACTATGAAATATAGCTACCCTTGCTGACCCAAGGCCTATCGGAGCCAGGAGGAAGAAGCGGGGTGAAGATTATACCCTGTTGAACACAACCACACCAATGCAAAGCACTAAGAGTGTTCAGCAGGGTGTAGAGTCACAGATAGAGTGCCAAGGATATACTTTGGGGCCAGGGTGTTGGCACCCCATCCAATACAACCGGGGGTCACTCTAGAAGGTCAACTACAGACCTTGAACTTTATACAGGTTTTTATGTTGCTATTATTTTTATTATTCTTTTACATATATGTATAGTACATTGAGGGATTCTCTTGCTGTTGTTATCATTGCTTTACTTGCTTCAGTTGCTTCATTTTAGGAGACTATTCTTGTACATATTGTTACGTCCGTAGGTCTAGCTAGACAAGATAGACTGGACAAAGGGTTTGGAGGCAAAAATGACAGGACTGATGGTTCCAGGGTAGGGGACATGGAAGACGGGGAGGAGGGGGAAAGGTGGTGATGTGGACCAGCCCAGGAAAAAGGGAATAACAATTGAAACAAATTCAGTGACAAGGTGGGTGAGAGAAGGCCAATAGGAATTGATTAAGACTAATGTAAAAGAGAGAAAACACTGAAACCCAAATGGAGATTGAGCACGATAGTGGGACAAGAAGGAAGCAAATGGAAATAGAGAAAGGAACTTGGGGATAATGGGCATTTATAGAGGTTCAAATACAGGTATGTACATAGGGGCATATATTTATAAGTGAGGATGGGGAAAGAGACTAACGTGCATACTTGTAGGGTTAGTAGTAGGACAACAGATGGGCATTGGACCTCCACTCAAGTACTTCCTCAGTTCAAGAACATTTTGTTCTATTAAACTGGCATTCCAAGATACTCACTTTTCTGACACGATCACTGAAGACAATTATGTGCATAAGCAAAGGTGGTGAAGAAAGCTGATGGTGCCCGGCTATCAAAAGATGGAGTATCTGGAGTCTTTAAGGCTTGAAAGCAAACAAGCTGCCATCTAGCTCAGAAGCAACAAAGCCCACATGGAAGAAGCACACCAGCTTGTGGGATTATGAGGTGTCAAAGGATTAGATGTCAGGCTTCAAGAACTAAAAAGCATAGCATTGCGTGCTCACTTTCCTGATATGATCGCTGAGGACAAATGTGTGCATAAGCTAATGTGGTGAAGAAAGCTGATGGTATTGTCTGGGGTCTTAAAGACTTGAGTAAACAAGTGGCCATTAGCTCGGAAGCAATAAAGCCCACATTGAAGAAGCACATCAGCCTGTGTGATCATGAGGTGGTGAAGGGATCCGGTGTCAGGCATCAAAGAGCTAAAATTATATTATTATTGAGGGGGAGTACAGATTGGGGACCTAAAGCCCATCAATAGGTGAAGTGACAGCCTCTTGCAGAGGGGTTACAAGGAGATTAGCCACTTAAGATACAGGGTATTAGGTATTAGTAATGAAATATGCAACCTTCCTCTAGTTCCCAAATGCTGCCTCCCACCATCATGACCCCAATTCTACCACATAAATCCAGCTAGACCAGGAGATGCACAGTGAAGTTGGAAACATGGGAAATTTAGGATAGATGATCCATCAAGACTAGCAATAGGAGTGGTAATACCAGGAGGGTGGAGGGATGGAGGAATAGAAAGGGAGAACCAACTTCAGGGACCTACATATATCCTCCTCTTTGGGACATGGACAACCGGGAAGCCAGTGTTGGGACACATTGGACAGTGTACAGTATGAAAAAATAAAAATTTGTAAATTACTAATGGCTCAAGGGGAAAGGAGGTGGGGGAGGAAGGGTAATATAGGGGGGTGATACTGGGGGCCTGGAGGGAGGGAGGATGTTTTGAGTGATGATGGCAATAAGTGTGTAAATGTGGCCTGCATACAATTGATGTTTGTATGAATTGTGATGGGAGTTGTATGAGCCCCCAATAAAATGATTCATTAAAAAAAAAAGTTCCCACTAAAGGAAGAAATTTCCAGTAATGGTGGTGGTGGTGGTGGTGGAAGTGATGGGCAGTGGAAACTTTAGGCTCTCAACTCCTGTATCTGCCTGACCAAGAGCACTGTGCGTGCACACACTTTTCCCCAAAATGTCTACAGATAATCTCTGTTGTGAATATCAGCCATGAGGCTGACCATCTTTACTCTTTCCACTTGTCACCTTAGGAGCTGCAGAAATCTGATCAATTACAGCCAGCAACCATGAGAAAATGCTTTCTCTGGAGATTGACTTTAAAGCCATGAGATAGTGGCTACCATTTGTTATGTGCTTACTATGGTTGAGCCTGGAACTTATTATGTCTTTGTCACTTCTAGTGATATCACCTAAACATTTTCACTTTCCATTCTATGGTTTAAAAAGTCACATATACAAAAGTCACCATCCAATCCACTGTAAGTCACAATGACTGGGTCCAAAAGGTTTTTAATGGCTGAGGCTTTATTTTTTAAATCACTTTATTGGGGGTTCATCCAACTCTTATCATGATCAATACATACATCAATTATATGCAGTCTGCATTTGTACATTTGTTGCCATCATCATTCTCAAAACATCCTCCTTCCACTAGGCCCTTGGTATCAGCTCCCTATGTTTCCCCTCCCTTCTGACTCCCCCTCCCCCATGAACGCTTAATAATTTATAAATTATCATTACTTTATCATATCATACACTGCCCAATGTGTCCCTTCACCCACTTCCCTGTTGTCCATACCCCAAGGTGGAGGTTATATGTAGATCCTTGCAATTGGTTCCCCCCTTCCATCCACCCTCGTAATCCCCACTCGCACCACTAAAGGGATCATCTGTCCTGAATTCCCCATGTTTCCACATGTGATATGTACCAGTGTACATCCCCTGGTCTAGCTGGATTTGCAAGGCAGAATTGGGATCACAATACTGGGTGGAAGCATTTAAGAACGAAAGAAAAGTACTTATTTCATTGTTGCTACACTGTACCTTGACTGGGTCATCTCCTCCCTGCCACCCTTCTGTAAGAGGATGTCGCTTAACTTATTGATAGGCTTTGGGTCCCCAATCTGTACTCCCCTTCCTTTATAATGATATAATTTTTAGTTCTTTGATGCCTGATACCTGATCCCTTTCATACCTCGTGGTCACACAGGCTGGTGTGCTTCATTCATGTGGGCTTTGCTGCTTCTGAGCTAGGTGGCTGCTTGTTTACTTTCAAGTCTTTATATCTTTTGATAGCCAGGCACCATCAACTTATTTCACCACATTTGCTTATGCACACATTTGTTGTCAGTGATTCTTTCGGTTGTTGTTTTTCCCCCCCATAGATCTCCAGGCCTTTATTTCAAGCTCTCTCTGAATAGATTCAAACCTCCAAATAGCTGCTAAGTAAATGAGTATCTGATCCTTTTGTATTACGCTGAACTCTATGGTACTGTTGTGTGATGCCAACAAATCACTTCTGACTCAAAGGGACTGTGAGTTAGGCTGTACGTCAACTTGGGTGGGCCAGTATTCCCCCATGAGATGATGCATCATGGTTTGGTCAAGTCCATGATGGAATCTTCAGTGAAACATCTAAGTCGTAGTGGAAAGAATACGGTAGAGTGCCACCTTCTTAATCTTGTCGCAGTCTTGTTACAATCGAGGGAGGTTTCATTTGGGTGTGGCTCTTAGTATGGATTGACAATGTGCAGAAGCTAGGCACATCTGCTGTTGGAATTGAATCCTGCATCAGGTTCTTTGACCTTCTTTTATCTCACCTGCCATTCCTGAGTCATCAATGGACCGCCAACCTTAAATTAATTCAGCTCTACCTCCACCTGGCTGTGGTCTTCCTGCTTCATCTTCCTGCTTCCTATTCATCAGCCCCTGTAGCTACAGGAGTCAGGAGGAGGAGCATTCAGCTTACATCTGACTCAGACTTGAACTGAACTGGACTTACCCATTATTACAATTGTATGAGCCATTATTTAATAGAACTCTCTAAATGCATACACATACACACATCACTGGTTTTGTTTCTCTAGAGAACCCAGCCTAAAACAATGACCCTCTGTATAAACAACAGAATACTTCTCAGTCCCGTACCATCTTCATAATCATATTTAAGCCCATCATTGCAACCACTGAGTAAATCTCTTTGATAGGCTTCCTCTTTTTCACTGAACTTCTATCTTATCAAGTATCTTTCTCCCCCCTAACAGATGGGGGCTTTGAACAGCCGAACTTGTAGTTAGCAACCCAGAGTTTATCCAACAGCACCACCAGGGCTCCTTACTTAGATGAGTAGGCATTGAAGAAACAGTTGTCAAATCAAATGTTTTTCAGAATGGGTAAAGTTTTAAGTGTAAGTTATATCTTACATCCTCCAAAGTTTATATGATGTATTTGGAACATCAGGGAATATATTTAAATCTAAAAATGTATTTGCTTTGTGAAGTTCAAAGTAAAATGTTTGCTTTTAAAGGCTAAGATGAATAATAACATTATCTTTATTTGTTTTTAAAGTTTTTCTTTTTGGTTTGACAGATCCATTTAAGTTAAAGGAGGGAGAATATACCAAACACAAAAAATAACTTAATATATATCACAGGCTGTGTTATTCCAGATAGAGAAACAAATCCAGGTAAAATCATATGTGTGTAACAGAGAACTTTATACCAAAGAGTATTATATATTAAGAAAATATCCCAGCTCATTCCAGATCAAATCTGTAAGTCTGATATTAGCTTGTATGTCTGATACCAATTGATAAGTTCCTCTTCAGACTCAAGCAACACAAAAATGACACTGAATGCAGAAGATCACAAGTCAGTGGGTATAAAGTCTTGTGTATCCAGTAGCAGAGGACACACCTTGGTGCTGGTGTGGGTCTCCACATGGCTCCTCCAGCTCCAGGGCTGTGGCTCCGTCCACAAGCTCCATGTGGCTTGTCAACAGGAATGCTTAGTAGAGAGTGTGTGTGTCCCACCTCCAGGTAGGAAGAGAGGAGTTCCCAGAATCCTCAGGAGAAGGCCAAGCACAAAAGAGATCTCATTGGCTATGGCCTCACTGAGAAGGTAGACTCCACTCCTTCACAAGTTAACAAAAGAATATGTAATTGCCACACAGACCTAAATGGAGGGGCTACAATTACACAATTTCATACACAAATATACATAAAGCTATAAAGCTAGATAAGTTAAAAGGCATTAAAATTTAAACAGCTCTAGTGCTACAAAGATCTATCAAGAAAGTGAAGAGCTATCCTACAGAATGAAAATACTTGCATATCATATCTCATAAGGAACTTATATTTAAAACGTGAAAAAAACTTGCAACCCAATAGTTAAAAGACATACAGTCCAGTTAAAAATAAGCATTCTCAATAGATGCCGTTGTTTTTAATAAGATGTAGGAGACTAGTCCCTGGAGAAGGACTAGTTTGGGAAACTGGAAGGGCAGCAAAAAAAGAGAAAGGTCTTTAACAAGAGGGATTGGCACAGAGGCTGCAGCAATGCACGCAGGCATGGAAACAATGGTGAGGATGACTCAGACCCATGCAGTGTTCCGCTCAGTTGTCTAACTTGATAGAACCTCACAACACAAACAATATGTACAAATAAGCCAATAATGATAGGAAAAGCTGTTTGCTTCATTAGCTCTTGTTATGGCTGCTGCTGTTAGGTGCTGTTGAGTTGGTGCCAAATTATAGGAACTCTATGTGCCACGGAATAAAGGACTGCCAGGTCCCATGCTATCTCACCCATCTCATTGAGGGTCTTTCTTTTTTCCGCTGACCCTCGACTTTAGAAAACATGATGTTCTTCTCCAAGGTCTGGTCTCTTCCTGATAACATGATCAAAGCACGTGAGATGAAATCTTGCCATCCTCTATTCCAAGAAACATTCCAGCTGTACTTCTTCCAAGACAGATTTGTTCATTCTTCTGGCAGTCCATAGCTAATTCCGTATTCTTTGCCAACATCATAATTCAAATACATCTATTCTTCTCTGGTCTTTCTTATTCATTGTGCAGCTTTTGCAAGCGTACAAGGGGAGAGGAAGTACCCAAGCTTTAGTGACTCACTCACTGCCAGTGAGTTGATTCTGAGACACAGTGACACTACAGAACAGAGTACGGGAGCAGAAAGCCACGTCTTCCTCGTGTGGACTGGTTGGTGGGTTTGAACTGCTGACCTTGAGGTTAGCAATTCAACAAATAACCCACTATACCACCAGGCTTGAATAGGTGTACCTTACTCCTGAAAAAGAGGTCTTTTGCAGCAGATTTTCCCAAAGCAACACAAATTTTGTTTCTTGACTGCGGCTTTTGGGGGCATTAATTGTGAAATGAAGTAAAATGAAATCTTAGATAACTTCAATCTTTGCCCCATTTATCATGATGTGGCATCTCGGTCCCCATGTGAGGATTCTGGTTTTCTTTAAATTGAGGAAAAATGCATGTCAAAACCATAAAGCAGTATCACTTTACACTCTCGAGGATGCCTAGAAAAACTAGTATTGGTGAGTATATAAAGAAATTAGACAGGAGGGTGGAGGGATGGAGGAATGGAGAGGGAGAACCAACTTCAGGGATCTACACGTAGCCTCCTCTCTGGGGCATGGACAACAGGGAAGTGAGTGTTGGGACACATTGTACAGTGTATAGGATGAAAAAATAATTTGTAAATTACTAAGGGTTCAAGGGGAAGGGGGGGAGGAAGGGTAATATAGAGGGCAGATAATGGGGGCCTGGAGGGAGTGAGAATGTTTTGAGAGTGATGATGGCAATGGGTGTGTAAAAGTGGCCTGAATACAACTGATGTTGTTGGGGATTGTGATGGGAGTTGTAGGGGCCCCCCAATAAAATGATTAATTTTTTTAAAAAGGGGGGGAGGGAAAGGGGAGGGTTTTTTTTTTAAAGGGGCTTGTATGAAGGGCTCAGGTGGAAAATATTGGGAAATGTATGTGGAAATATGTGTGCAAATGTGCTTGATACAAATAATGTACTGAATGTTGTAGTAGCTGTAAGAGCTCCCAATAAAATTAAAAAAAAAAAAGAAATTAGAACACTAATCATTGTTGTGGGAATGTGAAATCACAGTCTCTTTGGAAAAGTTTGGCTGTTGCTCAAAATGTTAAATATAGAGTTACCATATGATCTGGTACTCCTAGTTACATAATTGAAAACACATGTCCACACCAACCCTGTACACAGATGTTCATAATGGCATCATTTAAAATAGCCATAAAGTGGAAATGGCCAGTGGGTGTATAAATAAAACTTGGTCTATCCACACAATAGAATATTATTTGACAGTAAAAAAAAAAGCAATACTGACATAGGCTCCATCATAGATTGAAAATAGTATGCTAAGTAAAAGAAGCCCATCACAAAAGACTATATATTTTGTTACTCTATTCATGTGAAATCTCTTGATTTGGCCAAAAAGTAGATTAGTTACCTGGGACTAGGCAGCAGAAGGAAGAGTGAATGCCCATGAAGAAGAATTTCTTTAAGGAACAGTTCCAAGATTAGATAGTGATAACGGGTGTACAATTCTATAAATAAACTAAAAATCACTGGCTGGTGTATTTTTAATAAAAGATTTGTGTGACACAATACTATTTACCAATAAAGTTTTTTTCTTAAAAAAAAACATAGTAGTTGAGGAGAAAGGAGGCTCAAAATCGAGAGTAGCAATCCTGAAAGTAAATTTACGTTAGCAAAATAGGGATATAAGTATTTCTATTTTTAGCTTTGCTAGTCTATAGCAAGAGCCTATATTTACAATAGTGTAATTAGTATTCCATTCTTGGACATAGAGAATTTGCCCTTTTCTTCAAAAATCCCCAAACTCATAACCCTGTATGGGGTTTCTAAGACTGTAGACTTTTCAGGGAGCTTAGTCTTATCTTTCTACCAAGGAGCACTTAGTGGGTTTGAACTACCGACCTTGTGGTTAGCAGGCCAACACCTAGTCTATAGCAACACCTGAGTTCCTAAGAACTGTCTTAGTTTTAAAGATATTTTAAAAATGTATTATAAGGGCCAGCCCCAATCCCAATCCCAACTATGTAGCCAGCCCCCACCCCCACCTCATCCCACCTCATAAAAATGCACTTCAGAGGAAAGCATTGGGGATACAGATTGGGGACACAGCTGATTAGAACACATGGGAGAAATGAAAAGGGATGGAGAGGGAGGAGAGGACATCCTGGCACACCAAGCCCCGAGGGGCATTATTCCTATTCTGAGCAGACAACGCATAGAGAAGACCATAGGGCTGGCCCTGGCACAAGACATAACATCCCTCACTAAACCATAGGGCTGCGGGTGGGGGGGGGGGTAACACTGGAGACACAGTGCAGGAATTGTACACAGTCTGACCCCATCATGCTCACGTGAAAGACTAAGGGCATACAACAGAGCAGAAAGGGGAGCAAAGTGATGAAATCCCTGGGGAATACCAAAAATAGACTTTGAAGACAGAGTGTGGCACTCCATCAGACTTGACTGGAAAACATTTGTAAAGGCCAACAAACAGACCTTGACCTCTTGATAGGCTTTTCCATTTTTGTCAGTGACTTTCTTTTTGTTGCTGTTGTGCTTTTTTGTTTTTGTTATTGTTTTGTTGGTCTTGACTTCATTGTTTTGCTTGGCTTTGCCTGGTTTTTGCACTTATTAATGTCTCCGCGTGTCTACCTAGATAGGATAGGTGGGATAAATAATTTGGAGATGAAAAGAACGGGTCCAATGGTTCTATGGGGAAGGTGGAAGAAAGGAAGGGGGTGGGGACCAACTCAGGGACAAGTGAACTAAAATCAACGAAGAGAAGAGTGTAGGATGCCTAGTGGGGCTTAATAAAGGGCAATGTAGAGCGAGAAATTACTAAACCTGAATGAAGGCTGACCAGAATGATGTGACAAGACAAAAATAAAAGGAAATAGAGCAAAGAATCAGGAGGCAAAGGACACTTATAGAGGTCTAAATACAGGCATGTACATATGTAAATATATGTAACAAGAGGGGAATGGAACTAGGAACTCATACCTACAGGCCAAGAATTAAGGTTGCAGATGGACATTGGGCCCTGACTCAAGTACTCCCTCAACACAAGAACACTTTGTTTTAATAAGCTCACATTTTGTGATGCTCACCTTTGCAATATGATTGCTGAAGACAAAATAGGTGCATAAGAAACTGTAGTGAAGAAAGCTGATAATGCCGAGCTATCAAAAGTTATAGCGTCTGGGGTCTTAAAGGCTTGAAGAGAAACAAGTGGCCATCTAGCTGAAAAACAACAAAGTCCACATGGAAGAAGTACATCAGGCTGTGCGATCATGAGGTCTTGATGGAATCAGGCACCAGGCAGCTAAGACCCAGAACAAAATCATACCCAAGATTAATGGAAGGAGCGGAGGGAACAGAGGGGAGGCCCAATGCCCATCTGTGTACAATTGGACATCCCTTCACAGAGGGGTCACAAGGAAGAGATGAACCAGTCAGGGTGCAGTATAGCACTGATGAAACAGACAACTTTCCTCTAGCTCTTTGGTACTTCCTTCCCTCCACTATCAGGACCTCAATTGTATCTTACAAA
Source organism: Nesogale talazaci (assembly GCA_004026705.1). NCBI lineage: Eukaryota > Metazoa > Chordata > Mammalia > Afrosoricida > Tenrecidae > Nesogale > Nesogale talazaci. The sequence continues at coordinate 30,124 of PVJH01009076.1, read as the reverse complement.
TCAGATTAGACCAGAGCTTGCATACTGCTACAGATAAGAGCCCCAAGCACAGGGAATCCAGGATAGATAAACCCCCAAGGGCCAACAGTGAAAGTAAAGATACTAGGAGGATTACAGTAGAGTGGGGGAGAAACAGAATGGATCAACCTGGAACCCCTCCCTGGGGGACACACAATGAAAAACTGAGTGAGGGGCACCGGAGGACAATGTAAGATATGAAAATAATAATCTCTAACTTATCAAGGGTTCCTGAGGGAGGGAAGGAGGGCCAGAAAGGATGGGGAAAGAAATGAGGAGCTGTATTGGGGGCTTAAGTAGGAAGAAAATGCTTTGAAAATGATGGCAGCATATGTGCTTAACAAAATGGATGAATGTATGGCTTGTGATAAGAGATATAAGAACCCCCAATAAAAGTATTTAATAAAAATATATTGTATATTCAGTGTACACTTCAAATTAGAGTCTGTTATTTACAACTGGGTGGTGCCTGATTCCAGTGTCACCCAAGTGCTATAACACGTAAGACTTATAATCTTTATCTGTGGTAAGGGATATTTTTCTTCCTGACATGTGCCTGACAAATATGGTAAGTGGGATCAGGACTCACGTAGACTCTTGTGAATTTGGAAGAGGCAGTTACCCTCGGTTAACCGAGAAACTGATTGTCTGAACCCAACGTAAAGATATCAATAAAGAAAAGGCCTGGCATCGGCTTGCATAGAGTACAGCCAAAAACACCCCATGGAGTAAGTCTACTCTGTAATACACCTGTTGGAACCGACTAGGCAGCAATGGGCCTACTAGGTTCCCGGCCCTTCTTCCCTCCCTCAGTTTTGTTGGTTTGATTTGGGAGGAAAGAAAGGATATGGAGCTTTCCTGATTTTTTTCTTGAGCTACTTTCAAGGGGTTTGTTCAAAAGCTCCTAGTCTGCTCTCTTGGTAGGAGCCACACTGGCGAAGAGTCTGTCTGTGTAAGAAGGGGGTGTGCGTGTTCTGCACTGAGGAAAAGTGAAACGGACTGTCTTGGGGACTTTAAAAGCAAGGCATGCTGCCACATGCCTGTAACACAACTCTAAGGTTTTCCCTGTGAAAGAATTGATAAAAATTTGCTAGGAAATTGATAAAATGCTTTAAAAACTCAGACCAACCTTAAGCAGCATGCTATGATGTTCAAACCTGATTCAGCATTAGGAACTAATAAATGATTGGCGGTGCTCTCAGAAGGCAGAGGCTAAACAGTGGCTGCCTAAGTGTCCTAAGTAGTTAGGTGACTGGGCACAGGCATTTAGCAGAGGTGTGAACTTGGTAAGTCATGCCACCTCTTTGAAATGGCTTTACTTGTGGAAAGGGGAAACATTACAAGTTGTTGTAGAGATTAAAGTTACTCATATAACTTGGCACGTGAGAAGTTCACTTTGTGTTAATGGGGGAAGATTTAAAAATCATTATGGGCTATTTAAACACTTGGCGCTAACAAATGTTTGCGTATCCGTAGACGCTGAATGAGCTTAATAGACCTTCAGATTCTTCACTAACCTCATTGCTTTTAGCGATGTCAATGAACGTGCTGCCACGCTTGTCTCCCCAGACGACACCTCTGGTGAGAGATCTTCTGTAGCACGTTACAGTCCAGCCACCTAGCCCTGCGTCCTAAATACTAAGGAACAATTAGATTCGCTCTAGAGAATGCTTCATGTCGAGGCTTGCCCGGGGTCCAGTGCCGAACCGTCAGAGCTCTGAAGCAACAGTGCCAACACCGCATTTCGTGCTTGGGAAAAGCGCGCAACAGACCCATGTGATAGTTCAATTTGTCTTTTTGATTAATTCTGCCACCGGAGTTCACGTCTCCATGAGAGGAAGAATATTCCGCCTCATGGTAAACAGAAGGGCCTCTCTAGTCGTCATGAGGAGTGACGGAGAACGACTCCAGCAACCGAGCGGCTAGGTGCTCCGAACAGAGGGGTTTTGCCTACCCGAGGCCGGGGCAACCCCTCTGCCCCCCTCACACACCCTCCCCCTCCCCCTCCCAGCCCCCGGCTCCCCCGGAAGTTTGTGAGTCTCCCGTTGAGAGTCACCTTGACCCTTCAGGAGCAGTGGAGAAAGTTAGCCTTGGCTCGGAGGCGGGGTGAATAGAACCAGAGACTGGGCACTTTCACGAGTACACTACGCCGTCACGTTTTCCTGTTTTCAGAGTAGCTGGAGACCTAGAGAGTTTAAGGGTAGTGAGAGCAGGTGGCAAGACTCCGCCCCCCACCACGCTTTCACCCCTCCCTCAGCTCGCACGCTCGAAAACCTTCTTCAGGTCCCGCCTCCTGGGCGCGCGCGAAGAGTTGTCACGCGGTGCATCCTGGGAATTGTAGTTCAGCCTCCGAGAGCGGCCTCTGGAGAAGCGACTCTGGCCTACATAGCCCATGGTGCCGTGCGGCGCAGGCCGCTCCCGGATGTGTGCCTGGCGCCGGAAGAGAAGACGGCCCCCCTCTCTCGGCCCGGCCATCTTGTGGGAAGAGCTGAAGCAGGCGCTCTTGGCTCGGCGCGGCCCGCTGCAATCCGTGGAGGAACGCGCCGCCGAGCCACCATCATGCCTGGGCACTTACAGGAAGGCTTCGGCTGCGTGGTCACCAACCGATTCGACCAGTTATTTGACGACGAATCGGATCCCTTCGAGGTGTTGAAGGCGGCAGAGAACAAGAAAAAAGAAGCCGGTGGGGGCGGCGTTGGGGGCCCAGGGGCCAAGAGCGCAGCTCAGGCCGCAGCCCAGACCAACTCCAACGCGGCGGGCAAGCAGCTGCGTAAAGAGTCCCAGAAGGATCGCAAGAACCCGCTGCCCCCCAATGCTGGCGTGGTTGACAAGAAAGAGGAGACGCAGCCGCCCGTGGCGCTTAAGAAAGAAGGTAAAGCTTGGGTGGAAGGTGGGTGAGACCGGGGACGCAGGCGAGGAGTGAGGGGAGTCGGGCTCGCCACTCGCTCCCCCAGCTGCGAGGAGCCGCGGCAGATTTGCCGCCGCTTCGCGCACGTTTCTACCACGCGACAAAAGCCAGGTCCTGGAAAGTGCAGAGCGTGGGTAGTCCCAAGTTCAAGCCGCTGTCTGCAAGGCTGTCGGGAGCCACCCCCTTCCCGCCTCTGGTTCCGAGTGGCGGAACGTGGTCCGGGAGCGAGGGCTCCTGAGAGGCGCTCTCTTCCCGCCGGAGTCCGGGGCGGGCGGGCGCATGGCCCGAGGTTCGGGGCCCCCCGGCCGCGGCTCGCCCGCTGAGTTCTTTCGCGGCGTGTGCCTTTGAGGCGGCGGTGTCTGTCTGAGCCTGCCATCCTGCCATCTTGTCCCACCATGATGTACAGCCGGGGGGTCGGCTCTCCCCCTAGGCTGCTGTCTCCGTTCGAGATGAGCCGGGCTGCCGACTTGGGGGGGTGCCGCATGTGCTTCGCCACCAGCCCCCCCCCCGAACTTATTCAGATCGCGGAACTTGTGGAGTCGGTTCTGCCACTGGGAGAGAGGAGGATTTCGGGTGCCTTCGAGCAGGCGGCGGGCGGGAATGCTGGAGACGGGCCGGGGGGTGGCAGGAAAGCCCGAGACTCGGCCGGGGGGTCCTCCCAGCGCCCGCGCTCGAGGGGCGCGTGTGGCGCGGCGTGGCCCGAACCTCGTGGTGCGCGCCTGGCGGCGAGGCTGTCACAACACCAGCCCCTGCAGCACCCCGGGAACCTGTCGCCTTCCCACACGCCTGGCAGGAAGCCCGATGGGGGGTTCCACGGGCGCGGGGTGAGAGCCGCTTTCAGGGCCCGTCCATGTCACCGGCTCGGGCTCGGGCTCCACTGGAACCTGCTCACTCCCGACCGGTTTCTGCTTCGTGTGTGAAAAAGCCCAACAGTTGGCGTTGAAGGGGGGAGTAGATGTAGGATTTAAGTTGCCTCTTTTCACACGAGGAGAGAGGGAAAAAATACCTTTATCTTGTAATTCGCCTTTCCCAGGAATGTTTGGAGCCAGGGAGGGGCAATCGGGAAAGTTGGAGATGACCACGTGCTCTTGAGTGAAGTTGATGCTCATTAGCCTTCGTCGGGGATGGGGGCGGGGGTACCGAACAGAGTTTAACACGCCTGCACAGCACTCGGATTTACTCCACGACATTTTCGATATTTTGCTTAGATATTTTTGAGACTGGCAAAACTACATGGTAGGTGTAAAATAACTAGGATTATGGGTTGGGGGAAAAGCACAGAATATCAGGAACTTACGACAACACTTAGATCATCAGCGAAGTGTTTTGGCCACCTGTAGCACAGTGGGATAAAGTAATTACTAACTTAGGGAACACATATATGAATAATTATTTAATTTGTGCTCAAATGTGTCTCCTTGATTACACTCACCAAGTATGAAGCATCAGTAATATTACTAGGTAGGTGTGTTCATATGATGTGAATTATGAAAGTATATGAAGTATGGGTTAATGCTTGTTATTTTTATTATAAAAGCTCATCTTGAACTGAGCACTTACTGAGAAACTACTTAGAAGAACGACTTAAGTTTTAAGTAGAACTAAGTTCACTTTTCTGCAGTCCTTTTCATATTAACTCAACATTTTTCTTAGATAAATAAGCATTTCACAGCACTCTTAAACTTGAATTGCTGGATACACAAGCTTATGAATATAGAAAAGGTTGAAAACTGCAAATTTGTCATTGGGGATAAGCCTACAAATAAAGTGCTGCCCTCTTGCAGTGGGATGGCGAGGCCTTGCTCTGGTGAGATCCGATAAGTTGTGAGGAGTCTGTGTTATGTAACTTGATCTTGGGCCATTTGAAGAACTAGAGAAGGGGCACAACAGAAGAGCATGTATCCCATTCAAGTTTTGAAAGCATGAAATCTAGGGTAAGTCAGTCCTGGAGTGTGTAGCAAGAGAATGCAACAATCATGTTTCATTGAGGAGTTTATTTTTGTTTTTTAGCCTAATACTGGCTATTGGGTGGGGAGGCACTCCATTGTTCGTTTGGGTGTGTTCAGCTTGGATATCATTATGGGGACTGGTTCCATAGCCCCACCCCAAAATGCTGCACCTCAGAAGAAACTTATTTAAATGCTGTGTTATAAGGTCTAACATCTGTGGTCTGTCTGCACGTTTAAGTGGCATGAACTTTAAATTTTCATTAAAAGGTTTGATAATTTACAATGTTGACTCTACTTTACTGTATACTGAACTATAACAATTAGTTGGGTGTGTCCTGATGGTGTTCCACTTTCTTAGAAAGAACCAGAGTGAATCAATTTAAGATCTTATTTCAAAATCAGCCCCTCAGCATTTTGGCTTTGTCAGAATTTGTGATCTGGGAATTACAGTATGCCTGTGATCTTACAGGTGACTGTAAATTGATGAATTTACCCCATCAGTCTGTTTATACTTAATCAGTAGAGCATAATGGTTGCTTTGGGTAGCCTCGCACACTGAGGGAGATGCACACTGAGGGAGATCCGTAAATGCTTCAGCTATCACACAAGTTTTCTGCTGCTTAAAGAGTGATTTAAAGGAAAACTAAAAAGGCTCTCCTTACTCCATTGAAAAATGTAATTGAACAATTTTTCATTGAGTGTATAGATAAGCATTAAAAGTTTGGTGTGTATACACATAGGAACAAGGTGTACATGTGTATATCAATTAATGAAGGTGCAATTTCTGCTTCAAATAGCTATCATAAGCCATGGGAATGTATTCAGGTAGTCATAAATGCCTTTCAGATTTATAATGCAGAACTTTGTCTTTAAACTCAATGTGCTTTTATTCTTCCAGATTAAAAAAAGTAATATCATGAGGCCTTAGCTGTTTTGAGGGTCTGATCAAGGGGTGATTTGATTGTTTATGAATGATTAGTGTCTCAGCAAATATATCATTTCCTCAAAAAATTACTTTGTAAATTGAGAAAGTAGCACTTTGAAAGTGAGAAGTGGCTCCCCAAGTGATTTTCAAACCAGTTACAGGGACAGCCTCAGGGGTGAAGTGACTTGGGCAACTTAATAGGGGTGTGAGGCACATTTACTGTCTTCTAATGTGAACTACTTAATGAACTGAAAGCAGTGCTTTATTTAAGTTTAGATCTAAATTTACATTGCAAAAATAATTTGCTGTTAACATTTTAGGAATAAGGCGTGTTGGAAGAAGAACTGATCAACAACTTCAGGGCGAAGGGAAAATAATTGATAGAAGGCCAGAAAGGCGACCACCTCGGGAAAGACGATTTGAAAAACCACTTGAAGAAAAAGGTGAAGGAGGAGAATTTTCAGTTGATAGGTAAGTTTTTTTATAACTAAGTTTTGTTTCATGTCTTTTACACACAAAGCTTTAAGTTGGACCTAGTTGCCAGGTAGCAACATACTTGTGACAGGTGCTTTGTTTTAAGAAAAATGGAGTTATGTAATACTTTGGACCATTTGTAATCACTTTTAGTGTTCAAACTTAGAGTTCTCGAAATGAAACACTTCTGATGAATTGGTGAGTTCTTCACCCGGAGCCCTGGTAGCACATGTAGGCTAAGGACCAGTCTGCCAACTAAAACCTAAAACCGTTGGAATGCACCTGCACTGTGGGAGTTTGTTGTAAAGGTCTCTGCCTAGGAAACCCCACAGGGCAGTCCTGTCTGTTGTTTTGAGTTGGAATCGGCTCAATGGCCACAGCATGTATCCTTGCTTGCTATTGCTTATGTGTTGAATTAAAAGTAAAATCATTTTCGTTCTTATAGCAAACACTTGCAAGTGGTTTGTTTTTAAAGTTTGTTAGTTACTAAGAGTTTTGCCTGGATTGTGATGTACAATGATGAAGGCTATAATGTGTACTTTAAGTAGGAAAGTTTTTAATAAAATGATTTCTTTCATTTTTAAAGGGAGGGGGCAGGCCATATAATTATTTTGATTTAGCTATTTTAAGAGCATACTTTTAATTTCCCACAAAATGTTTGTTATATTACAGACCAGTTAATCTATTTATCTGATTTTTGCACTCCTAAATCATGCCACTCTTTTTTTTTTCCCCTCTCCTTTCTGGAAACCTTGGATATGTGTATTTTGTCTTGCAGACCAATTATTGACCGACCTACCCGAGGCCGGGGTGGCTTTGGAAGAGGGAGAGGAGGCCGTGGACGTGGAATGGGAAGAGGCGATGGCTTTGATTCTCGAGGCAAACGTGAATTTGATAGGCATAGTGGAAGTGATAGATCGTAAGTCTTTGATTGGTTTTCATCTTATTCTTAAATTTTAGTCTGTCTCTTGAACAAAATTTGAATGTCTATAATTAAAGAGTATTATGTTAACTCAGTTTTTTTAGTTCTTTTTCACATTATAGTGGCCTGAAGTACGAAGAAAAGCGTGGAGGTAGTGGATCTCACAACTGGGGAACTGTCAAAGATGAATTAACGTTGGTATTATTTTTTAAATGTTTTATTAATTGACTCTCTAATTACAGATACATTCATACTTTTATTTTTGTCTGTTCCTGGGCAAGAGTAAGAATGCATGCTATTAGCTCAGCCACTTATAATCAAGATAATTTCTTATTGGATATGTAACTTTTCCTAAAATCTTAAAGTGGTGTTAGTTGGGTCTTCTGATTATCCGAGTCTTTTATTGTTCCTTTTCTAGCTTCTGACTTTTGAATCATTACAGAATTTTATAAGCTATCAAAGCTTTGATTTAGAATCAGCATCCTATTGCTTTTTAATAAAGTATTCAAGCCAACTTAACAAGTATACATTTTTATACTATTCTGGTAGAGGCCTATTGGAGTATACATATATATAATATAGTGGTTTTCAACCTTTCTAATGCCGTGACCCTTTAATGCAGTCCCTCATGTTGTGATGACACATACACACCTCAAACCATAAAATTATTTTTGTTGCTATTTCATAACTGTAATTTTGCTTCTGTTATGAATTGGGTGTCCCCTGTGAAAGGATCATTCAACTCCCAAAGGGGATGCGACCTACAGGTTGAGAACCATTGATAAAACAGAAAAAGATTAAAGGGAGCTTGGAGAATTTTAATAATTTTGCATTTTAAAAAACCCTTCCACTACATGTAAATGGACCTAGATGCCTTTCTTTTTCTTTCTTTCCTTAGAGATTGCCCCAAATACATTCAGAAACCAATGTCTTATAATTGCAGTGACTTGGATCAATCAAATGTGACTGAGGAAGCACCTGAAGGTGAAGAACATCCCGTGGCTGACACTGAGAATAAGTAAGTGGCTTAGAAGTAGCAGTGCTTAAATGGGTCAGCGTTGGAACCACTTTAAATTTCTATTAATATAAAAGTAGCATATAATGCCTTGGTTTTTGGGGTTTTTTGGTGGCATCACTGCCCTGGTGGGAGTTGGAAGCCCAGCCTTGCTCCTGGAGAGCTGCTGCTGGATTTGAATCGTCAACCCTGCGGGCTGCAGTCCCACACACAACCACTACGCCACCAGGTCTCAGCCCCAGTCCCTTGTTTTTTTATGCTGTTGTTTGCTTGGTTTTTTAACAAGAGAATCTTAAATTGCTTTATATACCCCTGTGCTTCAAATACCTAGTTTAAGTCTTTCCATTTATGTTTGTCTAGTGTGGAAAGAAGGAATGTTTTTAGTGTGGTTACTTATAACTTCATTATTTTTCCATTGTCATGTGCAGAGAGCATACTCTTAGTTTGTTAATTGCTAAAAGAAATATGTATATATATATATACATATATATCTTAGTAAAGCCTGCTGATCATAAACACAAAAATTACTTTCCAAATGTCAGGTGAGAATGAAGAGTAGGGAAAAGTTACTTGCTCCAACTACCTTGCTCAGTCAGTGTGGGTTTCTGGTGGTGGTTGTTGGCCATTGAGTACATGGCACCTGGATGCTGGGTTTCCAAAAACTTACTGTCAGGGAGTCAGATCTTTCTCCTAGCAACCCTGTAAGACCAAGCAAGACATAATTGTTTCCCAAGAGTGTCGGAGACTCTAATGCTGCAGGAGTAGAAAACCTCTTCTCTTTCCTGAGAAAGCAGATGGTGGTTTCAAACTGCTGGTCTTGGGTTTAGTAACCCATTTATGTAGCTATGGGACGGCCCCAAGGCTCACCAGATGCTCGGTTTAGGGGCAGCCCAGACTGTGGAGAAGGATGTCATGTTGTTAAAGTGGAATAGTAGCAAAAGAGTTGAAGACTAGATGATGGACGAGATGGATTAACAGAGTGTTTGCAAAAATTGGCTCAAGCATAAAAACAATTGAGCATGGCACCGGACCAGGAACTAATGTGTGCTGTCTCTATGGATCTGAGAGGACTTGATAGTGCTGAACAATAAAATGTGTTAAATGCTTTTAGAATTAAAAAATTAGTTACCGGTAGTTTTAGAACTCATTACTCTACTTTTGATTGTAAGTCTTAAGTTTTATTCTGGTAGCAGTTAGTTGATCCTAAACATTAGCACTTCAAAATGTGTTCCTCATATAAGGATTTTTTAAAATAACCAATTTTGTTAATAGAAAGGATTTAGTATTTCTTGTTTCTGTCAAAAAGCCCCAGTGGAGCTGTTTGGTAAGGGTTGAACTGATAGCCACAAAGTTGGCAATTCAACTTAGCTGTCACTCTTGGGAGAAAGATGAGATTGTCTGCTCCTGTAAAAATGTACAGCCTAAGGGATGCAGGGTCACTCACTGTGAGTGAAATGCATCAGTGGCAGGGTGAGTGTTTCCATCGATCAAGCTGATTACTGTTAAGTTTGTATCACAGATTTAGGACTAGCTTGCAACTGGGACTGAATCATCTTCTAAGTTGTCTGCAAAAAACGTAATAGCTGTTTAGAAATAATTGTCTTAGTAAGGTATTGGAAACAAATCCATAGCGGATGTCACAGGAACAGAATTCAGGATACTTGGTCTAAAAAAGATTGTGATCACCTTAGAATGAGTAGGTTAATTAAAAAAAAAAACGCACTGCCATACAAAGTTAATTCTAACTTGGGGTTTCTGAGACAACATTTTTGAGGGGAAATGGCCTCATCTTTTTCATGCAGTGATTGTTAGGTTTGAATTGATGACCCGTAGATAACAGCCTACAGAACCCATAGGACCATTTTCAGTACTTTTTTAAAAAATGATGGAGTTAGACTACTCCTGCCATATTTTTGGTCACCAATAAAATTTAAAAATAAAAATGTGGGGTTATTGTCCATTGGGAAGTATTCCCCGAGAAGGCTTCAAAAGCAGATACCTACATTTTATCCTGGATTGTGGGCTGTGACACAAAAGGTTTTAGGGGGGGCGGTGAGTTTTCTTTTCTTGCAGAAGTGGGTCTAGTGAGTTTGGACACTTCTGCATGACACTAGAATAATTCTAGTCATGTATTTAAGTCTACTCATCTACTAGTGATTTGAAATTATTCACTTAAACCATAGGTTCCCAAACTTATATGATCTTCTGCCCTTTTAAAAAAAAATTCCTCAAGACCTCCCTAGCAATGAAAACCTTTTGTACTCCAGCCCAGAATCCAGTATAAAGTGTAGGTATCTTGTCTTAAAATGCCCTTAAATCATTCCACATACCAACTGGGGGGGGGGGGGCGCCCACTTTGGGAAACTATGACTTACACAGTCACAAAACTAAGTCCCATCAAATACTAGGGAGTCTTCAAAAAGTTTATGTAAACGGAGTATTTCCACAAACTTTCAAAACCTCTTTGTAGATCTACTTAATTTTTTTACAACCAACTTTTATGGGTTAGTCTTACAGGTGGGTGGGTGAACTTTACAGATCTTAGCCAAGATCGCCTGGTAAGTGTCAAGCAGTAGATTTAGTTTCTGGTCCATCTGGCGCCAGAGTAGGGGTCAATCTAAGTCTTGACTGGCATCTTTGATGTGGAAGCATATTTAAGAAGCAGAGCTCTGGTTAACTTAAATTAGGTACTTTATTTTTGGGTCTAATTTGATCCAACAGCCCTTAAAGTGTAGTGTAGTGACCATAGTTAAAAGGATTTTCTAAGGTTTTTTTTTTTTTCCCATATCAAAAGCTATTGGTAACTAGGTGTGTTATTTAGCACTTTGAAGAATGAAATTATTTTCTACCTTGTTTTTGTTTGTTGAAGTAATTGGTGGGATACGTATGTCCCAGGAGGTTTCTCTGCTTCTGTGGTTAGTGTGAAGCAGCTCATTCCTTCAGGTTCATGCAGTTGTACAAGACGCAGCAGGACACATTAAAAGTGAGATTGCTTCCCCCAGTAAACCCCAAAGTGGAAAATATAGGTGATTCTTCTGTGTACCAGAGATTGCGAATGGGTACTTTTCAGTGTTAAAACGGGCAGAGTTAAACTTGGTAACCAAGAAAGAGTCTGCAACTTCAGTGTAAATTTGCTCTCAGAGGCTTTAAGATAGGTTTGTCAGGCAGTAAATGGCAGCATCAAATGGAGATATTTGAGCTGTAAGGCTCTCTGAATCACCCGCTATCTTTGGAAAAGAAGCAGCTCCTAAAATAGAAAACCACTTGCTTTGGTCATAATTGAAAATTGAGATTAGACTATAATTGGTTTCTAGGTCCATACTTTGTTTTTCTTAAAGAGAGAGATAATGTAAAATATTTATAAGCTGAAAATTATATTTGGCAATAATATATATATATTTAACTATGAAAGCCAAGTGTGGTTTGTAAAGTCCATCACTAGTGAAGGTGTTAGCGCCTACAACGGATAGCCTGGTTTGGAGATTAAATTAGAATTTGTAGGAATTTGACGTAAGATGGTTTTCGTTATGTGTTAGGTGCTAGAATCAAGGATGGCGGAAACCGCTCACATTCCAAAGTATGAAGGCTGGTTACTTACAGGCATCCTTGTTGATTTCTATTGCATGAGTTATAACAAATTATGTAGTATGAGAAAGTAGACCAAGAGTTTTAATAATAGAAAAGTACAATTTTAAAATTGCTAGTGTGCTTTAAGAAATGCGTATTTTAGCTTTAGTAAGACCAGTTGAAGACGTACTGACAGATGATTGAGAAGTTTATAAAGGTAAAATTGAAGATTCTGTGCCTCAACAGTTGAGGAAACTCACCCTTCCCATCTGTGTGAACTTGAGTCTTTAGCCAACCAAATTGAACTGTTTAGGCTTTCATTAGTTTGAAATGTTTATGTAAGTTATTTTACAAATAAAATTGAGAGTCTCTTCACAGGGAGAATGAAGTGGAAGAGGTAAAGGAAGAGGGTCCAAAAGAGATGACACTGGATGAATGGAAGGCTATTCAAAATAAGGACCGGGCAAAAGTGGAATTTAACATCCGGAAACCGAATGAAGGTGCCGACGGGCAGTGGAAGAAGGGATTTGTTCTTCATAAGTCAAAAAGTGAAGAGGTAAAATGAAGTTTGTGTTGATTGAAAATAATAAGATGTGTTTAAAGAATACTTGATTTTATTTTAAACTTTAAAATGGATATATTTCTGAGAAGAGGAAAAACACTGTACATAGGACGATTGGGGCAATTAACTATTCTTACTCTAGTCCTTTAATCCATTAGTATATATAATAATGTTTCTTGAAAAACTATTTGCCAGAGATGTACAATTTGTTGGTCTTTTGAAAATAGAGAAGTTAAACCTACAAAAGCTGGAGTCTGTGTACGATGGAAGCCTGTCAGAAGAGGAAAACTCAAATATTTTGCTCAAAAATGAGGTAGAAGGCAAGTTATCAAAGATGGAAAAATTGCAAGGCCCAGAACTGGTAGTCCCCTGAAGTTCTGATATACATTTTGCTATATTAGATTGGCATTTTCATCTGGCATAACCAGAAAGTCTTAAGTAGCTTCATTTAGTACTTAGTCTTGAAGCTATTGGTAGGTATATTATTCCACATATAATGGGCTCAGTAAATGGTAGCCTGCTTCCTCCTTTGCTGAAAAATATTCTTCAGAAATCAGGATTTTCTTTACTTGGGATGACATGGAAATTATTGAAAGTACTTGATAAAATCACCTTGGCTTTTGATATGTTGGCTCCTGCTTAGTACAGGGTACATTTTTAAAGGAATATTCTAGTTTAGATTAAATGTAAGAATGAGTTTTTATATCTCTAAATCAAGCTTAGTTAGAAATCCAGAATGCAAATTCAGTCATTCCTTTTTAAAACTCAAGTTGAAATGCTATAAAAATACCCTATAATAAAAAGGATTAATGAATTTTATTATTCTTAAGAAATGAATGTTAGATGAGCAGGGGAGCATTTTCATATAACATAGAAAAGATGTTTCCTAAGGTTAGAAAAGAAATGAGGTTTTAAATTGACTTCCATTTTAATGAGTTATGCCTGTTACTTTGAACATGGAACAGGATAAACTAATGGGCATTTGAACTAAGATCTGTAAACGATAAAATGGTCTCATGAAACCTGAGTACTCAACATTAAAGTATGCTTCAAAGATTAGGAGGAAGAATAGGTGCTGTCATCTATATGATCTCTCAGACCATTTCTAGGGATCCCTTTACTGGTCAACTAAAATATTTTAAATTATTCACATTACCCAGTGTGGTGACAGAGTCATAATTATAAGCTTATTACTTGGTTACAGTGTTGCTATTTTTTGTTCTGATGTGCATTGCTTTGTTTCAACCATATAGGCTTTTATGTAAAACATAAAGAATTAGATTCTTTATTTATTTAGGATAATAGTGTCCTGGGATATCCTTTAGTGCTTCTGTCCACTAACTAGTTGTATAGTGCCTGAGGTCTGAAAAGCTTGAAAGCACCCTTCCAAAATAGGACAATTGGCTGAGTCACATGGAGCAACTGAGGGGGAAGGGTCAGGAACTGGAGCTCTATGAGATGTACATGGTTAATCATTTACATGATCAACGCCCTTTGCCATATTACCAAAAAAAAAAAAAAAAGCCCAGATGGTGCCCAGTTACTAATACTGGACATTGTGATTAAAAAATATATATTCCACAAGAGTTCTCAGCAAGATGGAGAAGATGGTGAACCAAGTTTCAAAATCTTTTGGATTCTAGGCTCTTTGATCTGTGAAGACTAAAGGATACCTAAAATTGCTGCCTTGCTATGAGTTTTAAACCAGAAATAACCTGCGATTTCTGAAAACCCAGCAGTACTTTTACTAGTAAGAGAAGGTCTGCCTTCAGCATCGTGCTTTTGAAAGAACTACTGGGATCAGATAAACCACAGCAACTCAAAAAAAATCAAAGAATGGCATTGAAAAGGCAATGAGCTTATGTTAATACAAGAGGGGCCACTCAAATGATGAGGGATACAGAACTAAATTGAAATCAGTCACTGAAGTGCACATATAGAAACTCGTGGTTAATACACTCGGCAGCAGCAGAAAATAGGAAGAAAAATTGGAAGTCATGGCCCACGGGAGGGGAAGTCAAGTCCTATAAGTGGTGGGAGGAAAGCCATCTTACTTGTTTCTTTGTACTTGCCCCACAAATTTGTTAATGTCACAGTAAAAGATACCTTTAATTTGAGAAGACAAAAACAATCTGTGGATTATAGGTCAGTTTGAACTGATGATTAAATTGTCATGAATTAGGCATAAAAGATGCACCTACAACTTTGGGAATATTCTTTGACTTCTGGGAAGTCTTATTTGTGGGCTTTTTTTCCTTGCACAAACAAAATAAAATTCTAGGTTGTAACAGGTGAGTAATAGTAAATCAGTCAGTTTTAAAACCAGTTGCTCAGAAATAACTTACACGAAGCAATACCTATAAGTAAAAACTTGGAAAAATTACAAAATGTGAAAGTTATGAACAAATGTATCAAGTGATTTTCACAATTGAAATTGACCCAATTGGCAATGATCTAAAAGTTGCATACAACTCTTGAAGCACTCTTTCACTGTTAAATCCTTACCAAATACAAGGGGGCTTCAGAAAACTTCTGGGAAAATGGAATGTTTCCATAAATTTTTTTGAGCCTTCTATTGTGAGGTAGAGAAAAGCAACTTTTTAGAAATGTAGAACTGGAGGGGAGGGGGAAGAAATGGGGAGCTGAAATCAGGGATTTAAGTGGGAAGAGAATGGTTTGAAAATGACAGTATAGGGCTGAGCCGCGACGGCGTAGTGGTTGTGCGCGGGACTGTGGCCTACTGGGACGGAGGTTCAATTCCAGCAGTGGGGCTGGGCCTCCTCCTCCCACCACCGGAGAGCAGTGATGCCAAAAAAAAAAAAAATGACAGTATATGTGCAAATGTGCTTGGCACACTGGATGAATCTATAGATTGTGATAAGAGATGTACGATTTTTTTAATTTAACATAGAACTGAGTTGTGAAAGCACAAACCAGCATTGTGTTTTTAATATTGTTCAGGGTGGGTCATTGATTTATCCTTCCAATTGCTTCAAGGTAGATTGCCAGGCCTGAAACTACCATGGGGTGGGATTTAAGTGCCAACCCGTTTTCTGGTGGTCAAGCATATATATATATATATATATATATATATATATGTATATATATGTAGGCACCACACACAAACCTCCTCTTAAAATTGTAAAACTTAAGTATTGATTTGTACTTTTTGTTGTTGTTTCTATGCTCTAGAAACGTAGTTAGTGAACTGATACAACCAAACCCTTGCTATCCAGTCAATTGCAGCTCATAACAGTCCTGTAGGGACAGTAGAACAGCAACCCCTCCCTTGTGGGGTTCAAGACACGTAACCCTTACTGGAGGAGAAAACCACATCTCCCGGCTAGGGGCTGCTGATTGCAATCTGCTGGTCTTGCTGTTAGCCCACTGCTATGGGGTCCACTGAATTGGTAGTGCTTTGAAAAAACAAGTAATATAAAATTAGGCAATTGAGATATGTATATTTCATTGATTTTTATAATTTTCTGTCTTGTGGATTTAAATTTGTAAGACTTTTATAGGTGCCTTTAATCAGCGATTTTTACAAGATCCTTAAATCTATTGTCTTTAAATTAGAATTTTTAAGGCATTGCCGCCAAAGACTATTTCATGTTGAATTTGAATAATGTGGATTGTTGCTGTTGAGTACACTTCAATTCAAGAGTTGTGCTGATCTGGGGGTTTCAAGGAGACACCTTTCAGAATTTGGCCTATTGTGGCACCTTTGGATAGATTTAAACCACTAAGTATTAGTTCCTGTTAGCACTTAACCACTTGTACCACCTAGGGACTACTGATTATTCATTCTCATAAAGTACGACTAGAGGTTTTGGCCTTTTTAAGAAAAAAGGTGGTTTTTTGTTTTGCATCACTTACATTATCCATTGGTCTCTCCCCCCGCCCTGCTTTCATATTTAGGCTCATGCTGAAGATTCTGTTATGGACCATCATTTCCGGAAGCCAGCGAATGATATAACATCTCAGCTGGAGATTAATTTTGGAGACCTTGGCCGCCCAGGACGTGGTGGCAGGGGAGGAAGAGGTGGACGTGGGCGTGGTGGGCGTCCCAATCGTGGCAGCAGGACTGACAAGGTAATTTTGCAACTCCCCCCCCACCCCACCCCCCTTAAATTGACACACTTCTTTAGGGTAAAGTGCTTTCTACTTGAGAAGCAATTGTGGTTTTTTGTTTGTTTTTTTGGGGGGGGAGGGGCGTATCACTGCCCTCTGGTGGTGGGAGTAGGAGGCCCACCCTTGCTGCTGAATTTGATCCTCCAACCCAGTGGGCCGCAGTCCCACGCACAACCACTACGCCACTGGGCCTCAGCCCAAGGCAATTGTTTTTTTGTGTGTGTACTTTAATATAAGAAGGAAAACCAAGTAGCTTCCAATGTAGAAAGCAAATGTTTTGAGAATGATGATGGCAACAAATGTACAAATGTGTTCGACACAATGGAAGGACAAAAGCCTATCCAGAAATAAGTCCTGATGAATTCTTGATAGAGGTCCTTCTAATGAATAAACTTGAACTCAGAATTTTCTGGTGCCACACTCTGCTTTTAATGATGATAAGCCATTAAACAAGTACAAAAAGTATCCTTTGTGTTACATCATTGTCTCTTGATGTGATTGGGGAAAAAATCATGATGTCCTACTGAATTCTGCATCTGCAAAGTTAGAAAACTGACAGCTTGATTGATAATGCAACTATTTGACTTTATAATGATAGTTTAGTATTACGGTTTTTAGGAGGATACCTTATTATTTGTACTTTGTGGATATACTTAGCAGTTCTAGCATTAATGAATTGCACTACATAAATAATGACATGGATTTTTAGTCAATTTGAAAATTGATAGGCAAAGTATATAAGAAACCACATGATTATTCTGTTGAGTCTACTATGGGATCTATTTTAACAAACTCAAATTGTTGGCAGTTACTAGGAAAAGCTGATGGATCTTAAAATTTGGGGAAAAAACGCATTGCCGGTACTCAGTCTGTTCTGATCAATGATTTTGCCATATAAGAGCTTGACACATTTCACTTAGTGGTCATTTTACATTTTACAGACTTTGGCAACCCATTATTAAGATCTGAGCATTGTGGTTAATTTTGATTTGTTTCTCTTTCAGTCAAGTGCTTCTGCTCCTGATGTAGATGACCCAGAGGCATTCCCAGCTCTGGCTTAACTGGATATGCCATAAGACAACCCTGGTTCCTCCGTGGACCCTCCTCTCCGAGGCTTTGCATGCTTAAGGATCCCAAACGACTAAGAAATTTAAAAAAAAAAAAAAAAGACTGTCATTCATACCATTCACACCTAAAGACTGAATTTTATCTGTTTTGAAAATGAACTTCTCTCGCTACACAGAAGTAACAAATATGGTAGTCAGTTTTGTATTTAGAAATGTATTGGTAGCAGGGATGTTTTCATAATTTTCAGAGATTATGCATTCTTCATGAATACTTTTGTATTGCTGCTTGCAAATATGCATTTCCAAACTTGAAATATAGGTGTGAACAGTGTGTACCAGTTTAAAGCTTTCACTTCATTTGTGTTTTTTAATTAAGGGTTTAGTTGTTGCCCCAATTACAAAGTGGTTTAAATATTGGACATAATACTGGTCTTACTACCTGCTTTGCATTTTCACACATGGTCAGCTAGGACATGTAAACTTGATTTGTCCAATTTTATGCTGTGTGGAATACTAACTACTTTATGTATTTTAACTTAGTTTTAATAGTTTCATTTGGGGGGGAACCTTTTTTTCAATTCTCATGATAGCTGTTATATATGCTAAATCTTTATATACAAAAATATCAGTACTTGAACAAATTCAAAGCACATTGGTTTATTAACCCTTGCTCCTATGGTGATGCATGGTTCGTTAGGTTCAAATTAGACTTGATTCACAATTCAGCGATATGGTTTCCCATTTTAAAAACTAAATTAGATGCACTATTGATTAAAATTGTGTATGTTATTGTTGAGGGATAAATCCTATCTAGTGAAGTGGTTACATGCTTGTGGATTTTTTTCACCCTCCATCAATGAGTGGAATAGTTAAGTCATAATATTTAAACTATTCCTGTAAAATAGTTTCTAGCCCTTAGGTATGATTTGTATACTTGAAAGTTCCCCAAATCAGAATATTTCTTCTATAAACAAACCCTTCACCCTTGTTTATTCTAATGAAACCAAAGGGTACTTACTGGTTAGTATGGTGAGAGGGAGAGGAATATTTTAATCTTTGGACCTCGGAAAGCAGACAACTATAAGGTTGGAACAGCAGCTCTATCCATGAACTACAAACCAAAAAATCCTGCTGTTTCTGAATTTTCTATATTGCTATTCTGATTTTCAATTGATGGATGAATGTTTGTTCCACAAAAGGTTAACAAGTATATTTTTCCTCTTCCACCATTCGGAAATTAGTTTTAATAATGGATTCCTTGAATAGGAGCATGACCACTCACTGAAACACACTTGGAAAGGCTAATTAATAATAAACAGGTTTTCTAGGACATTTTTTATGCCACATTTATTGATAGATGTGAAAGGAATTTTGTTTCAAGGATCTTAAGCCACTCAATTTTTCATAACCTAAAAATGGTTAATACCTGGTTTTTAAATTAGGGAAGGCTTAAAAATATCTGTTTAACTGATTGGTTTTTCCATCTACATGGGGGTTCAAAAATTTTGTGGGAGAACATCATTACCTTCTAAGTACATTTTTCCCAAGAACTTTTTGAATCCCCTTCTTGCAGATATTGTAGCGTATCAGAATTATTTATTTATATTAGATTTATTCATCTTTATTAGTCTGACAATTTAGGGTAAAGATAATTATTTTTTTTTAATGGCCAATAAAACGTGCTGGTATTTTGGATCTTAGGATGCTGAGCATGTTCTGCATTGGTGCTAATGTCTAATATAATTTTATATATTTACAAACAAATTACCCAGTGGCAAGTATTGAATCCATATGGGCTGTTGACCCCTTTTAAAAGTACAGCACACATACACCTAAGCCAGTGGGTTTAGATTTCAGCATCTAACTTGTTTCTGAACAGTGTGGCATATTAGCTATAAATCACTTGATTTCTAGCAATATTTTAGAGAGCAGCTATTAAGTAGGAAATTCTTGCAAGGTTCACTCACTGTCAATCACTGGTGACAGTTTGTGAAGAGAATATAAAATAGCTGGTATGTTGCAAGCTTTCAAGATAAGCTGAACTTTAAAAAGTTGGTCCATTAGTTGTATCTAATGGATAGAAATTTGCCTCATTCACTTTGTCAAGAGCTAAAACTGTGAACCTAACTTTCTTAACTGGTGGGTAATAACTGAAAATAAAGAATTTATTTTCATGCTCACTTTTTAGAAGTTATAAAAAGCAATCAAATAGGAGCCCTTTTAAATGTGTGTTATTTGTTAAACCATGTGGCTAGATCACATTTGAGAAAGATAATCTTAATGGCATTTCGGTTAGTGTTACATTCTTAATTGGTCATATCAACTTGGACTGACAACTATAGTGTCTGAACAAACCATATTTTGAAGACTAATCACACTGCTTTTTACTGAGAATAGGTATATTAGAAAATCCCTTAATGGACACATCCTAAAATGAAAATAATTGGTGGCTCTAGAATATTTTCGTGAACTTGACACTGTCTCAATAAAGAAAAGTATCAGCTGAAGTATAGTAAAGGTATTTTAGCTTTCATTAAAATAATAGAGAATATATTAGAATATTGTTTTGAACCCTGATGAATTTAAAACTGTCAATAGGTACTATGCGTGTCTTGGCAATTCAATTTTGTGATTAGAAGCAGGACACGCGATCTTGGGTTTTAAATATACTTGGGGTTTACTTTTAGTATGGGTTTGTAGTGGGGACATTTAATATTTTATTCTGATTTATTTTTCTAATGAGATGGTTGCACCAAAAACAAGATGCTTTGGGCGGGGGTGGAGGGGTGGCAAAGGGGGACGATGGGTGCACACAAAGTGTCTTGTGCATTGGGTTTTTTAAAATCTTGTAAGAGAACACTAGAGAAAACCATGACGCTGCTAGAACCTAACTGGTGTTAAAGGTAAGAATGTTAGGTATATAGCCAAACAAATTCTAGGTTTTTGGGTGTACACAGTTCACATTTATGGTAGCCCAAAGGTTTATATTTTGAAAAATAGCATGTAAATAAATGATTAGTAAGTCCAAATCAGCTGGATCTCACGTTCTCCCTGTAGAAGACCTGAAATTTTTAATTACTAAGCTCTTGGGAGTCTATCTACTAAGTGATACCCTAAGGGTTAGAATGAAATTAACAATGTTCGCGAAACAGTCTTATTGGGATTAGTCTTAAGTGGCACTTTTCAGGAATTTGGAGTTTTTGCTTAGAATATACAATTGGAACTAAAAGGATCTCTAATTTGAAGAAATGACATTGCTTGGTTAGTGAATCTAAAATCGACCCAGTTTTCACTTGGGTCTGGACATTTGTTCATAATTTTGTCAGATTTAAGAAGTAAAAAAAAATTATGACTAGAATTTAAGAAATTTTGCATTGGAAGCATTGCGTAAGGGTGTCAGGAAGTTAGTAGGGATGTTCTATTTTTCCACGGACTTGGGAAATCCTTTGTTTTGGATTCCTGTTTTCACAGCTTGGGTATATGACTCCACAGCCCAATTGCTTCATTTGGCTAATAATACTTTGACAATATTTCTACAAGTGGTAAGTTTGGATGTTGCAAAGAAGTTTATGATTATCAATGAAGGTGGGTGGTGGGTGGTTTTCCCCTATTGTGTGGCTGTGTATGTTTAGGCTAAAGAGATTGGTGAAGTCAACTGAGGCAGAGAGGCCATGCTGCTCAGAGGAGTCATTGGTGGCCTTAGCCATTTTCCCTGAAAATGATTTTCTAGTGAGCTAATTTTTTGAGGTAAAACAACCTTTTTTTTTTTTTTTTTTGTGGGCATCACTGCCTCTGGTGGTTGTGGGTGCTACCCAGCCGCCGCTGGATTTGAACCGCCAAGCCCGCGGGCTGCAGTTCCGCACTCAACCACTTACGCCACCGGGGCTCAGCCCGAGGTAAAACAACTTTAACATTACTACAGTTCCAAGTTGTGTAACACTCCCAGTTTGACAGGTTCACCTAAGTGCTAATGTCTGAATTAGCTTCTGAAGCATGCATGGTAAGATTGAATTGAGTGACGCTTTTTAAGGTAGAAAAGTGTAAGTGTGTACCTCTAAGACTGTATTTTATGCATGGTGGTATGTATCTTTTGATTGGTGCATGCTCATTCTGTGTTAATGAAACCTAATAGATGCAAGTGTTTTCATTAACAGTTGGGTGACCCCTTCGTCTTGAGCCTAATGCTAACACTGGAAGTCATTGGAAGTAGAGAAGTGAGTGCTTTGGATGCTGTTTAATGATCAGTGAAAGAAAGGACATCTGAGAAAAGTTGTCTTCAGGAGAGAACGGGCAAAGTCTTAACAGGAAGTTACCAATAAATTTGCTTGGAGATCTTAACTAGCACCTCGTTTCCAGGAGAGTGCAGATGTCATCCCCACCCCCACCTTTTGCAATTTAAGGGTTATTAAACTAAAGACCGACTGCAAAGTTGTACAGGATAAAAATTGAAGATTGCATCTATAACTGGGAAAATGACTTATTGACTTAATTATCCCTGCAATTTATTTATAACCACTACCCTTTTTAATTCTATTGCAAGCAGGTCAAAAGTGGGTGTTATTTTAAAATCTGTTTGCACCTGCTCTGGAAGTACTCCTTTCATAGATCAGATTGGAGAAAAGGAAGGACCAAGTATTTTTACAGGCATAAATGGGGCATCTAGTTAGAATTGAATTTTGGCGTAAGTATCAGAACTGAGAAGCCTTAGGAAACATCTTTCACAGTGCTGTGGAAAAGAAAAGCTTATTCCTTGATGATGGAATAAAACAATTTGTTTCTTTGAAATATTAAAGGTATCCTATCTTCATCTTGGGATTTGTCTGTGTGGGGGCGGTTTATATAGCCTTGGTTTTGCCCACAGGAAAAAAATACCTTCAGATTACACTGGTCTCATGTTCCAAGCAAATCTATAGAGATAACCAAACTAGCAAGTACGTTGTTACCCAACTTGGATACATTACAGTTTTGTTTAGTGAATATGGTAAAAATTCGTAAAGGTTATTTTCTGTGAGGATAAGGTACCTTTCAGAAGTGTGTTGGGGGACCCATTTCCTACCCTTTGCACCAACTCTATGACAACGAGTTGAAGGGGTAAAATGTAAAAGTGACTTGGGAAAATGAATTTCACCTGGAAAAACTCAGTAACTATGATGGTTGTCAAACTTCAAAGAGGGATCTAGTAGTATCAATGTGTTTGTACATTTCTTAGGAATGTGTTTGAAATCTCTGGAGCCAATTTTGCTATGGTTTTGGCCTTTGTGAATGAAAAAGTATGGAGCCATTTCTATAATGAGCTTTCTAGAGAAGATTGAGGGTATTTTTTAACTTATTCCAAGTTTGACTCCTAAACTGCTTACCCAGTAGGTATAAGAAACACTGAGTGGAGGCATAGCTATTTTTCATGGAAAGGAGAGGAACACGTTCTGCTTTTCCCATTTTAAAAGTAATGCTCTAATAGGTATGTTCCCATTCTTTTAAAAGAATATACTTGTGAGTGAGTGGCATGTGCCATCTGTAATCTGCCTGTACCTTGTATTTTATTACAGTCTTAGCATAGTGAGGAAGATGTACCAGCAAATTCAGGGGTGCTAGATTTTGTCCTTACAGTGATGTTTTTTTTTACCTGTTTTTTTTAATGTACTCAAACTAAGTGAGGGGATTACAAGTGAGGGGATGTGATGGCCCAGTATAAGTAACTTGAAAGATGTTGCAATTATTGCAGAACTTGAATTCATGTAAATTTCTTTGGAAAGCACTCCAATGCACAGAAAGGAATGAACTGTGAAATTAGACTGATAGGAAATACTAGTTGTGTGACTTGAACAAATTATTTTTTAGTCATTTTATTGGGGGCTCTTTCAAGCTCTTAACACAATCCATACATATGTCCATTATGTCAAACACATTTGTGTATATGTGCCCATCATTTTCAAAACATCTTTCTACTTGAGCCTCTGATCAGCTCTTCCCCCCCCCAACTCTCCTCCCCATTGAACCCTTAATAATTTGTTACTTTTATTTTCATATTTTATACCACCTACTGTCTCCACATAATTTTCAGTTGTCCATCCCCCTGGAAAGATAAGATCATTGCGATTGGTTCTTCCCCATACCCTCCTGGCATTGCTACTCCTTGGTTCTATGGAGTTTATCTGTACTAGTGTACATGTTCTCAAGCCAGATTTGTAAGGTAAAATTGGAGTCGTGATGGAGGGAAGCATTAAAGAACTAGAAGAAAGTTCTATGTTTCATGGCTGCCGTACTGCACCCTGACTAGCTTGTCTGTGACCTGTAAGATGTTGGACAAATTACTTAACCTGTCCATTTCCTCACATCTGCTGGAGACTACACTTAATTACCTGGTGGTTGTAAAGACTATGCTAACGCAATTGAAAACTGCATGTACTGAATCTTTTGTTAGTTGCTATTAATCACTATTAATGATAGCTACTAGAATGAGAATGTAGCAGAAGTTGGCTCTGGATTTCAAAATTCCACTTATTCCTTACCCTAACCACCCTGACTCCATACCTGTCCGACAGCAGTGCCTTGGAAAAGCTAAGCACTGTGACCAAAGTGGTGGAGGGTGAAAGCAAGGACCACTAGGGAAAGTTTGCAAAGTACCATATATCCTTGTGTATAAACCGAGTTTTTTTTTTTTTTCGCATTTTTAAATGCAGTTTTTGTAAAATTAGGCTGATAATTGGGTCAATTTATATTCCCAAGTATAACTCTGGTCTAGAGATAGTCAACACTTAATGGGCATTAGATTAATGTATTGATCATTTATAAAAGTGATCATCTGATTTGGCCTTTTCAGTGTCTAGCCTTGACCCTATACCATGTCAAGCACTGATCTACAGTTTTAGAAGATTGTCAATGCATTTTATAATCCCTAAGATGCATTCAAATTTCAAACATTCAACTGTAAGGGTGGAATCATAATAGCATGTGTTATGTGTCAGCCAGTTGTTTCTGATTGTAGGGATCCCATGAAGAAGGAAACTGCCAAACCTTTACCATCATCAGTTTTTGGGTTTGAGCCATTGTGTCAATCCTCTTAGGGAAGGTTTGCTAGTTTCACTCTCCCTCTACCAAGTCTAATGTTCACCTGGTACTGTTTTCCCTGACAATATGACCTAAGTACATCCTGGCTGTACTTGATGTAATCCAATTTTTCAGATTTGTGCCTATAAGACAGATGTGTTGGTTATTGATGGCAGCCGGTAGTATTGTTCACCAATACTGTAATGCAAATACATTGATTCTTCTGTCTTCCTTACTTTGTCCAACTTTAACATGAGTGTATACGACAAAAATACCGTGACTTGGGTCAGATATACCTTGGTTCTCAAAGGAACCTTGCTTTTCTAGACCTTATACAGCAAACTACCCAATGCATGGCTTCATTTGATTTTTTGCGGCTTACATGAGCTTTGATTGTGGATTCATGTAAGAGGAAATTTCTTTATTTCAATCTTTTCTCCACAATTGGAAATGCTACTTACTGGTCCAGTTAAGAATATGGACTTTTTTATGTTGAGTTGTAAACCACAGTAAAGACTGTATGTCACCCTTGATCATCAAGTGCTTTAAATCTTTTGGCAAGTAAGGTGTTAACCGCATATTGCAGGTTAAATACACCTTTAATACTCAGGCAGCTTTCTTCATGTAATCCAGTTTTTCAGATTTGTTGAGCATACAGATTGAGTAAGTATAGTGATAGGTTAAAACCCTCACTTCTTGTTCCTAAATCATGCATTATTCTTTTGTTCTGGTCTCATAACTGCCTTTTGATCTCATGTACAAGTTTTGAATAAGCCTAATTAAGCGTTCCAGAATTCCTATTTCAAGGCTATCCCTAGTTATGGTCCACACAATCAAATGGCTTTGCATAGTTAATAGAATACAAGTAAATATCTATCTGGTGTTCTCTTCTTTCTGCCAAGATCCATCTAGTGCCAGCAATGATATCCCCGATTTCACATCTGAATCTAGCTTGAACCTATTGAAGTTCCCTGTCAACTTACTGTTATAACCATTGCATGGTCTTAAGTAAAATATTACTTTCATGTTAGTTGGCAAAGATAGCCTTCAAAATTTCTTGAATATACTTGTTTCTAGTGATTTATCAGCTGGTCGAAACATTTCAATCCTCTTAAAATGGCTGGATGTTGGCTAGTTCTTTGGTACAGTGACTATATTCTTTCCATTTTTTGATGCTTCCTCGTCATTCAATATTTTATCCATAGAATTAGTACGGCCACTCCAGGCTTGGTTATTTTCTGTGGTTCTTTCATTTTTCAGATGTGTTTTGTGTGTTCTTCATTTTTGATTTACTTATTAGGTGTTTGCCTTATAATAGTTTACACTTTTTTTGCACATTGCATTATAATTTACTTTTTTTTGAGTGGCCTTTTGAAAAGTTTATTTTCATCTCATTCATCATTTCTTCCATTTGCCTTCACTACAAGTAAGCAAGTTTCAAGAGTCTTCTCACATCTACACTTGTCTTTTCTTCCTTGTCTTTAATGACCTTTTGCTTAATGAATGGTGTTCATGATGTCATCTCACAGCTCATCATGTCTTCTGTCATTAGTGTTCAGTTCGCCAAATCTGTGCTTGAGGTTCCTCAGAATTAGATGGGGTTTGGGTTCTAATGAACTTGTTTCTTTCTGAAGCTTCAACCTGAATTTAGATACGATGAGTTGGTCTGTTCCCCATCAGCCCCTGGCTTGGATTTAGCTGCTAATATTGAGCTTCTCTTATGTCTTCCCACAGATGTAGTCACTCTGGTTTCTACGTATTCCATCTGGAGTAGTGCACCTATATAGTCACACCATTTGTGTTGAAAACGGTTTTTGTTGTGAACAGGTCATTAGCCTTGCAGAATTCTTTCCCTGCTGTTGCCAGCTTCATTTCTATTCCTTTTTGTTTCCAATTTTTGCATTCCAATTGCCAATAATTATCAATGCATTTTGATTGCCTGTTTGATGAATTTCAGACTGAAAACTTCGGTCAAGTTTTCCCATTGCTGCATTGCTGGCTTTAGTTGCTGAAGCACATAAGTTTGAAAAATGGTGGTTTTGATTGGTTTTTCTTGAGTGTGGGTAGAGTCCTATCACAGACAGCATTGTACTTCAAGAAAGATCTTGTAATGTCCTTTTTGATGCTGCATGTGTCCTTCCCAGAATAGTAAACCATATGGTTTTCTAATTCAAAATGGCCAGATCCAGTCCATGTCACTCATACTAATGTCCAGAATATTGATCTTTATGCATTCCATTTCATTTTTGATGACTGCCACTTTTCCTAGATGCATACTTAATACTTTCCAAGTCCCAATTGATTATAGATTTTTGCAGCTGTTCTCACTTTGAGTTCTGTACCATCAGCAAATGAGTGTCCTGGAGGCAAATGAGTAAACCTGGATTCTCACAGGTTTACTCCGTTCATGCCAGCTCTTCGTCAGGCTTAGAATGCGAGCCTTCCGGCCCAGCCTTGGACACGCTCTCTGACAAAGCTCTGTTCTATTCATTATGCCTGCTGTCTCTGGCCATGTTCCTTGCAACACTTAAGGTTTTCAGTGGCTTCTTTCTCTGCAGTAGACAGCCAGTTCCTCTGTAGTCTGTTCAAGTGTGGAAGCTCCACTGAAATATTGTGGGTGACCCTGCTGGCATTTGAAGTTACCAGTGACATTACTTTCAGCATCACAGCAACACACAAGCTACCACAGAGCAACAAACTTGATGGAAAAGTGGTGGGTATAATGACATGCTACAGTTTGACACTTATTTTTTTTTAGAACATAGTATATTGTCTTAAGTGGTGCAGACTTGCATAGTTATGATTTGAACAAGTCTCTTCTGAATGCTTTTTTGCCTTCTGTAATCAATGATGTGATGGATACCATATTCCAGTTCTGTTTATACTGTTCCTTAAGCCACCTGGTGAGCGGAGACTCGCTTGTGGACCTTTTAAGTACTGCTAAACTGCCCTCTAGAAAGGACCAGCCAACCCTCCTGATGCAAACAGTCTCCCTGAATAATGCCTCTTTGTTGTTGCTTTTTTATTTATTTAATTCTTGCGAGTCTGTAAAGTGAAGGGAAAAGAGAGATGGTGTCTCATTTAGTTTTCATTTCTTTTGAAGTGTAGGTTAATTATTCTTGCTTATTGGGCACTTGCATGGTTTTGGTGAATTTATGGTTCACAGTTCATTTTTCTTTGAAGTGTTGACTTTTTTTTAATCAATCTGTAAGAGATCCTTGTTAAGGAAGCAGTCTGGGACACATGTTAAAACTTTTTGGTCTAAGTTTCTGAGTGTATTTTGCAGGGTTTCATTATCTAATGAAAAATTTATTCTGATGCAAAGATCTGACTTTTATGCCACTTTTCAAGGAGTCAGTTAATTGAATTATCTTTATATAAGGGTAAAGTAACCATTCTTATCTCTTGTTTGGAATAGTACTCACTCCTCAGCCATTCATAAGGGTCCATGATGTGAACTGTCATTCCTTCAGATGAGGAAAGAAAGTAGGGTAGGTGACAACTGCATTAGGTGAAAGAACAGTGACCCACGGGCGGAGAAACAAATCTAACACATGAAATTGACAAATAGTGTTCAGCGTGACAACGCTCATTGGCTTCTGAACTTTAGTGGACTGCAGCTTTAGCCTATTGGAAGGTACTGGCACAGATTGGAAAAAAGGTAACGTTAATTTGACTCTCCTAAGGTCTCTAAGGAGGAGCCCTAGGCATGTAGTGGAATGCAATCTGCAAGGTCAGCAGTTCAAAACCAGCAGCAGCTCCACAGGAGAAAGATGGCATTCTCTTTCTGTAAACGTTTACAGTCTCCACAGGCTCACACGGGTCAGCATGAGCTTGATGACAGTGGGTTTAGTTTTGGTAGTGTCCATAAAAATTACTGAGCCCATGCAAACTGCCCAGAGGCGCCTCACAAGAAAGGCCTGGCCATTTACTTTTGAAAACTCAAC
Organism: Nesogale talazaci; assembly: GCA_004026705.1. NCBI lineage: Eukaryota > Metazoa > Chordata > Mammalia > Afrosoricida > Tenrecidae > Nesogale > Nesogale talazaci. The sequence goes on along the minus strand of PVJH01009076.1, from coordinate 1,592 downwards.
CACTGAAAATCTTGTGAAGCAGAGTCCTATTTTGACACATGGAGGCACCCTAAGGTTGGTGATGTCAGTAAGAATGATCTGCCAAGGAGACTGACTTCAATGTAAGGGACACTCTTTCAAGGACTAATTGAAGGTAAGAGTCTCTCCGTAAGCAATGGTAGGAGAACTTCCATGGGCTTATTAAAAACACACTAAAGGTTTTTAGTGGATTAGGTCCTAGAGAATTAAGTGATTTTTCTCCGTAAGCGTCAGTGAAATGGACATTTCTAGGTTAGCTTTGGACGGGAAATGTTAAGTTACTGGGCAGTTTCAAGTAAAATGAGTGCTTGGCTGAACAGGTGTTTGTGCCTAGTAATCCTAGTAAACCTGGTCTGAAGTTTTGACTGGCATAGAGGGAATGGTGAAAGCTACTTGGCAAGGATCAGGGTGAGGCTGCCCATCTGTCATTCCTGGAAAAGGGGTATTTCTTTTGGCGGAGTAAGCAGAGGCATGTTTAGATATTTTCAAGAAGCCCCTCCACAGATCACTGCAGTGCCTTCACTGAAAAAGGGTAGAAGTGGAACCGGAAATTAGCAATTGCATACTGCCAGAAAGTCCAGTAAAGAGCATGCAGGCACAGCTAGAGTGACTTTTGAGACAAGGAACAAGATGAAAGGCTCTTGACCTTTTTTACTTTTTATTGCACAACATCATGATAACCAGAGAAAGGTTGAAGTAGTCCAGGGTTTCATTTTACTTGAGCCAACATTTAATCCCCATGGAAGCAGCAGTCAGGAATTCAAAGGATGCATTGCACTGGAAAATCCATTACAACTATTCAAAAGCAAAACTGTTACCTTGAGGACCAAACCATGGCATTTTCCATCGCCTCATGCAAGTCAAAGCTGGACAACAACTAAGGGAGACGAGTGTGCTGCAGAATCTTAACGACATGCACCAGGGATGACCAGAATAAGAAGCATCTTCCTTGGAAGAAGTACAGCCATCAGATGCTCTTTGGAAGTGAAGGAGAGAGACCAGAAAAAGTGTTCACATGCTTTAGACGCCTTCTCAGAAGGGCCCAGGAGAACATCGTGCTTGATAGAGGACTTGTCAAAGAGGGTCACCCCTCAGAGATGGATGAAAACCTTGGCTGTACCAAGGTGCAAATATATGGTGAGGATGGCAGTCTTTATGAGAAAGGCTTGCACAGGGTCCTTCGGTAGGCTTACGGTAGCGCTCTAAGCTTGATTCATTGAAAGAGGATGAAGGCAAAATAAAACCACCATTTGCAAAAATGAGCAAAAAATGTGTTGATAGACCACATGCAAGTCTTATGTCCTCCTCCAGAAAAGCAGGGCAATTTCTGTGAAAACCAAGCTCACTGTCATCGAGTTGAAGTGCACTCAGTGAGCACCTTAGGACAGGGTGGAGCTGCTCTTGTGGTTTCCAAGATGGTCACTCTGCCAGAGTAGATTCCAGCCTTTCTCCCGAGAAGCAAGGAGTAGCCAGTGGTTTTGAATTGCTGACCTTGAAGATGGCAGCCCAGTGTGTAACCACCTTGTTTTGAAGGCTCCCTTGACTGTTCCTTGGTGGTCTTTACCATGGGGGGG
>PVJH01009075.1:0-81353 GCA_004026705.1 Nesogale talazaci | reverse complement strand
TGGTGTCAGAAGAAGGCTAGGATGACACGCTAACCGTTTCTTGGGAGAGGGAGGAGAAAACAGAAGGAAGAAAGCAGGCAGGTACTCTCAGGGAAGGAGAACGAATAGTCAGGCATGGGACTGTGGCCAGAAGGCTTCTGCAGTTTCAGTTCCGGTGTCTTTTGCTAGGGAGCCCTGGATTTATAGTGATCATATGTTGGGCTGTGATCCCCAGAGTTGGCAGTTTGAAACCACCAGCAGCAGCTCCAGAGGAGAAAACTCACATGGGGGTGGGGGCAGGGGGCTATAAGCATTAGGCTGCTAACTGCAAGGTTGGCAGTTCAAACCCACCAAGTGTTCTCAAGAGAGAAAGATGAGGCTGTCCGCTCCCATGAAGATTTACAGTTTCAGAAAGCCTTTCTCAGGCCACGCTGAGGTAGAATCTGGATGTCAGTGGGTTGGTGGGTCTCTGACGGCAAAAGACAGACGGACGTTCCTTTGTTCTCCCTCTTCGCTTAGTTCTCTGTGTAGTCTGATATGGCCCCAGTTGTTCTTCGACTTCAAACCCCTTGTCATTCATTTTTTAAATAGTATTTTATTGTCTTTGCAGTGAAGATTTGTACAGCAGCTCACGTTTCAATTCAACAATCTCTGTGTGCATTTTGTAGTGACATTGGTACATTCTTTACAATGCATGACCGGTCTCATATCTCCTATTCTTACTCCTCCATTTTCATTCATCTAGTGTCTCTCTGATCTTGGTCTTAGTCATTATTGACCATTTGGTCTCATACAGATGATTTAAAAAAAAAAGGAACACAGTATTTCTGGGTAGTGTGTGTGTATGTATATATACTCAAGTTTATTTATCCATTCTTCTAAAGGATGAGCATTTAGGTAGTTTCCTTTTTAAAAAATTTTTTCTATTGTGAAGAGTGCTGCAATGAACATGGATATATATCTATTGTTTTGTGTCTTGGGTTGTATTTCTCTAGGACATATACCAAGCAGAGTTATTGTTGAGTCATATAGTATTTCTAGTCTATTTGAAGAAGCATCATGTTAATTTCCAGTGTTGCACCATCTTAAAATCTTACCAGCAGTCCCAGCTATAATTTTGAAAAGAACCACCAGATTGTTCTCTATGACAGCTGTACTAGTTTGCATTCTCACCAGTAACACACATCCTTTCCAACACTTGTTTTGTGTTCGTTTGTTTTGAGTTTTGTTGGCTTGTGCAATTTTGGCTAGCCTAGTGGGAGTGAGACGGTATCTCACTGTGATTTTGATGTGCCTTTCCCTGGTGCCTAATGATGTTGAACATCTTTTCATGTGTCTGTTGCTCATTTGAATATCTCCTTTGGTAAGATGTTTATTTATGTCCTTTGCCCAGTTTTAGAGTAGGTTAGCTGGTTATTCATTTATGAAGGAAAGATGGCTTTGCTGAAGGAAAGATGCATTCGTTCCACCAATGTACCTTGTTGTGTTTTTCTCAACAGTCAAGAGGTAAAAGAAACCCAAATATCCATCAACAGATAAATTGATAAGCAAAATGTGGTACAATAAAATATTACTCAGCCATAAAGAGAAATGGAATCATGACCCATATTATCACAGGGATGAAATCTGAATAAAATAAACCCATCTCAAAAGATAGATGTTACATAATCCCACTTAGAGGAGATCTGCATATTCATAAAAAGCAAAGATCATTAGTGATGACTAGAAATGAGAGGGAGGAGGAAAGAAAAAGTCTTGCTGAGGAAGAGGATAATGTGAATCATTGTTCAAGAAGAAGATTATTATCCATGTCACTAAATTTTAAAGGCAGAAATTGTTAAATTGTAAGTGGTTTAGTGCGCATATTCAGAAACCCTCTTCTCATGAATTTGATTCTCACGCATAGCCATCCCACAGGGCAGAGCAGAACTGCCCCTCTGAGCTTCTGAGACGGCCATTTTTCTGGGAGCCGCCTTCCTCATCCTTCTCCTGCCGTACCGTTGGTGGGTTCAAACGACTGACTTTGCAGTTCACCGTCCAGGGTATAACCCACTACTCCCACCACCAGGGTGTATACAAGGGTCTCCAAAAAGCTTACAGAAAAATTTAAATAAAAGCTAGTGGAGTTTTTTCCACAAATATATATATATATATATATATATATATATATATATATTTGTGGGATATAAGTGATTGTAGATGATTTGAATCCACAAGCACTTCTTTGATCCTCTTCCATAAATATCACAGTCTAGATGTGAGGGCAATCTGGCTGTGACATGTCACCCCATTGATCACCAGGGTTGATTCAGCTGATCTGACTGGCTAGGTGGGTGTCCCCTTCTTGCCTCACCGCTCCAGGCGCGTCCCTTCTGAAGCCGCACACTTGGTGGAAGAAGACAATTGAAGGAATATCACGTGAAATGTTTCAACAATCTGACGAGGCCCTGGAAGCGCTCCCCCTTTGAAAGAGACCTCTCTGGCCAACTTAGTGGGGGAGATCCATATTTGAACCCATTCCAAAGACAGGTGGCTGGGATAGGTAGGCTTGTTGTGCCAATCTGGCCAATGAACACATGTGAGCCTACCTTGCTCTCTCTTGCTCTTGGATTTTCTAACCAGTGTGCAGCCAGCTGCCTTGCCTGTTCTGAGCCTCCATTTTCAAGGTACACTGCCCGCGAGACACCTAACTCATGGACTGCGTCACTCTACATTGAGGTTCCTTCAAGCCCTGCTTCGCCCCACTCTTGGAATATACATCTCTCAAGTCGGAGACTCTCAGACCCTGTCATCTGGCTGACTGTTCGGGACCTGCCTGGCTGTTTGCTACCTGTGGCCGGATGGCCTGTATTGCTCTACAGAGGATTAACTGCTGGCCCTCAAGACTTGAAGGACGGCCAATGTCTCACAGCTGTCTCACGGAAGGGAGTTGAACCAAACCATTCCTACTGCTTTATGGATTAATTAACTGTTTATTTCTTGTGTTAGATATCTATATAAATATATATATAATTATTAATGTCCTTGGGGTTTTTTTTGTTTGTTTGTTTTTTTCCTGTATCACTGCCCTGGTGGGAGTAGGAAGGCCAGCCTTGCTCCTGGAGAGCTGCTGTTGGATTTGAACTGCAAACCCTGTGGGCTGCAGTCCCATACACAATCACTGTGCCATCAGGGCTCAGCTAGTGTCTTTGTTTTGTTTCTCTAGAGGACCCTGCCTAACACAGTGGCCCAACAGAATATGCAAATTAGAGAAAAATTGTCATTGATATCACATGCAAGTAAAATTTTGTTGAAGATCACTCTACAACGGTTGCAGGGCAGATCATTTTACATTGGCAGAGGGCTTCAAGAGGTTCAGCCCATATTCAGAAGAGATTGTGGAACAAGAGATATCATTGTTGATGTCAGATGGATCTTGACTTAAAGCAGTGAATGCCAGAAAGATCTTTGCTTGTGTTTCATCGACTATGCAAAGGCATTTGACTATGTGGATCATGACAAACTATGAATAGCCTGAGAAGAATAACAATTTCAGAATACTTCATGATGTTCACGCTAAATCTGTACATGAGTCAAGAAGCAGTTGTGTAAATAGAACCAGAGAATGATGCATGGTTTAAAATTATGAAAGGTGTGTGTCAGGGTTGTACTCTTGTATTCAATTTGTATGCTGAGCAAATTTTCAGAGAAGCTGAACTATAGGAAGCTCAAAGGAAGATTCAGTAACAACCTGCGATAGGCAGAGGACACAACCTTGCTTGCTGAAAGTCCTCATCAAGGAGGACTTGAAGCACTTGCTGATAGAGATCAAGGCTTGCAGCCATCAAGATACATTACAACTTAATGCAAAGAAAACAAAAATCCTCCCAAGTGGGCCAAGAGATAACATGAAAAAAAAATAGAAAAAGATCAAAGGATTTCATCTTGCTTGGATCCATAATCAATGCAATCCATAATCAGGATTGGTGAGGTCAATTGAAGCAGCAGTAAGGAAGTCAAACAACACATTGAATTAGGTAAATTTGCTGCTCGCGATCCCTTTAAAAATGTTGAAAAGCAAAAATGTTACTTTGGAGACTAAGACACTTTGGGGATCCAAGCCATGGTATTTTCAATTGTCTCAGACTCATGTTAAGTAGAATGACCTACACGTGTGAATAACGAAGACCACAGGGGAAGAAATGCATTAGAATTGTGGTGCTGGAGAAGAATAATGAAAAGTGTCATGGACTGCCAAAAGAATAAAGAAGTGAAGAAAAAAAAAGGAATAAAGAAGTCTGTTTTAAAAGAAGTAAAGCCAGAATGCTCCTTAGAAGCAGTAACACCACTTTGTCTCATGCACTTTGGACATGTTCTAAAGAGAGATCAGTCTGTAGAAGGGAAACATGCATGGTGAGGTAAGAGAGCAGAAAACAAGAGGAAGGCCCTCGACAAGACATATTTTCTTGTATGACAGCGTGTGCTTTCCTATAAAGTCAAGTTATCCTCTATGTAAGGAGAGAATGCTTCCTGTAAACGTCCTCATCTTTTTCCATTTGGTAGCACATATAATCTCCAATATCATAACCCATGATGTGTTTTCAAAGTACTTCTGAACCACTACCAGACAATCCTTTGGTATCGTGAGGGATAGACATATCTTTATCTCTAGTTCTCATCAGAGCCCCCCCAAATTTTATTTCTAGTGGGTAGTCCAGTGAAATATTCGGTGGGCCTCTTCTAAGCAGAGGCTTTGTAATCCCTACCAAATAACGAGGCTGCATAATGCAAATGTGACCCATGTATGGCCTACCTGGGGGATTGAATAGCTTGCTAATAAAAGAAAAGAAAGTATATTCCCCTTAGTGTAGTAAGAACATGGAAATAAAGTGGATGGAATTCTAGTAAGGGAGCTTGGTCAGTGTTGGCATCCAGCTAGTTTTTTTTTTTTTTTTTTTGGGTGGGGGGGGCATCACTGCTCTCCGGTGGTGGGAGTAGGAGGCCCAGCCCCACTGCTGGAATTGAACCTCCGTCCCAGTGGGCCGCAGTTCTGTACACAACCACTACGCCACCGGGGCTCAGCCCTCCAGCTAGTTTTTAAAGGAGTAATTTCAGAGGGGGGCGGCAGATCTCAGTACCATCAAGAAAGAGGAATCAGGAGATTCTAGTGCTGAACCTTTCTAATCCAGGAGACAGAGAGCTGAGGCACCAGAGACATGGCAGAGATGCAGCAAAGATGTTCTGTCAGCAGAGAAAGCAGACCCAAGAACCCGCGGCAGAGTGGTGGGCTCACCAGTTTGAAGTGGGAGAAAGCTTCATGCCTTCCATCCACAGTACAATATCTCCAGGCACATAATCCGGGGAGCTAGACTTGCCAACCCACAGGGCCAAAGCTGAGCACCTTTGGGCTAAGGCCTACAATCCGAGTGGACATTTACTGTCAGAGAACACATGTCCAAGCATGCCATGAGGCTAAAGCCTGAGGCATGTCTCTGAGCAGGCTGAGAGGAGGTTGTCCTCTTCAAGGAGGCTGCATTCTGTGTGTTGCAGATCCTGAATGATATGGTTGCTTTCCTGAAGAGCCTCATAATTATGAGTTCTTTATTGCCATTGTAATGGGTTATTGACCCCCAACAGAGGTAGAGAGTGCTCTGGGGGGAAGTGGTGGGTGTCAGAATTGGTACAGAAAGTTCGAGGAGGGAGGTACATCTGACTTCTACCTCCGAGGAATGAGCCTTGGTCTGATGCTGAGTTTGATTGTCCTTCCCACTTATGAAGTCAAAGTAGGTCAGAAAACACTCATCATTTTTTTTACAGTGAAAGTTCTTGCAAGGCCTGCGTCCCAAATGCAGATGAAGACACCAGGCTGAACATCACCGCTTTCCACATTGTGTCCATCTCCAGTCACCTTCATTTGGCCTTTATAGCTCTTGTCCATGTCAAACCTATTGAAACCCTTGTAAACCAGCAGCAGGTCAGTACGACAGCATCATTTGTCAGGCCAACATCCACACCATATTTGGAAGCTCTTGAGTTTAAGTTAGGGAGCCTTAGTGGTGTAGTGGGTTATGCGTTGGGCTTCTAACCACAAGGTCAGCAGTTCGAAGTCCCCAGCCAATCATCTGGGGATAAAATGAGACTTTCTACTCCTATAAAGATTTATAGTCTTAGAAACCCATAGAGACAGTTCTACTCTTCCCTAAAGAGTCTATGGGTCAGAATTGATTTGCTGGCAGTGGGTTTTGAGCTTCAATGGCTCACAGTATCATCTCCCCTTCTATATGGCCAGAAGCAAACTGTCAAGTGAGATCGCTGTTGGCTTCGTGGACTATCATCGTGTGTCGTATTTATTTTTATCTTACATCATCAAGTGTTTCCAAAAAAAATCAGTTTTTACCCTCCCATCTTCTCGAGATTTCACTTGCTATCTTTTGAAGTAGGTCTAGTTCTTGACAACTTAAACAAACACTGTCCAGCAGAACAGAGATCTGCACCTGTGGCTAGTCACAGCAGTGCTATGGCTGGTGGGGTTGGAGGGGAGCCTCACCTTAAAGATGATGAAGAGACTCTGTCAAGAGGATAGCTTGGAACTTTGGTATATGTTATAAAGTAGGCATGGGATGGTAGCCAGCTAATAAATGTTTATCAAATGAATGGCTGTAATGATTCTGTACCAGGCTCCATCTGGTATGACACACACGCAAAATAAGAGTCCCTGCCCTCAAGCATTTCACAATCTAGTGAAGAAGAGAGGCGTGCCCATAAATTATTATACTGTGATTGCTGCCACCGTGGGGGATGGGGGGACCCAGAAACACAAGAGCCCTTTATTACTGAAGTTTGAGGGGCAAGATGGCATGTGGCCCAAAGAAGCCAAACTGAAGAGTCTGACCTTTATCTAGGAGGTCATATGGAGTCATTAAATAGTTTTATGCTGAATAGTGGCATTATCAAGACTACACTCTAGAGAGATCACTTTGGTGGCTGAACAGACTGTAATTAATAAAGATTTAAGAAGAGGGTAGGCTGGGAGACCATTGTGAAGGTTTTGGAGAGAGATGTTAGCTTTCTAATCAAGACAATACCAGCAGAGGCTAGAGAAGAAGGAATAGATTAAGAGATATTCAGAATCAATAGAGCTCAAGGAGTGATCTGATACAAGAGACAAGACAAAAGAGGACACTAAGGTGCTCCCTTGGTTTCTCGTTTGGGTTTTACTAAAAGGTGGATAGCAACACCAGGGGACACTCAAGACAAAGAGCAGCTCAAGGAGAGGAAATGAAGGCCAGGAAGGAGGCTAATTAATTCTAACATGACCATGATGAATTTGAGGAGATGAGAATCATGTAAGTGGGTAGTCTGGGAAGCAGTTGGATATTTAAATTTGCAGGAAACAAAGTTGGGACCAGAGAGACTAACTTACACTTGAGCAAGTGCCTTTGCCCCTCTCTGTCTCGGATTATTCTTCTGGAAAATGGCGGAGAAGATCCATATGTGACTCTAGGAAGCCTACAGCAACTGCAATTCCGGGGATGAAGGTCGCAGCCTACAAACAATATCTTTCCTTAGGTCAAAGAGAGGGTCCAAGGTTCTCTGAAATCTTCACACTCTGCCAAGTGTGGTAGTTACATAATCTTATTTCAGCTTGAGGATAATTAAGGTGAAGGGGTAGAGTCTAGCCCGTCAATCAGGTCACAGATGGATACCTCCGTGTGGATGTGATCTTCTCATAAGGATTCTGGGAACTTCTTGTCTTCATCCGTGGAGGTGGGAAGCACTCTCTCTCTCTCTCTCTCTGCTTCACCTTCCTATTGACAAGCCACATGGAGCCATGCTGATGGCAGCCAGAGCCCTGGAGATGTTGCTATCGCCATTGGATCCACAAGACTTTTCACCCAGCAGCCTGCAATCTTCCTGCTTTCAGCATCATTGCAAGTGGCTACATGTGTCTGAAGAGGAAGTTATGGGCTAGTACTGGACTTATGGGCTGATTTTTGACTTGCGAACTTGATCTGGACTGGGTTGGGATGTGTTCTTAATATACAATTACTCTTTGATATAAAGCTCTCTGGATTTGTTTCTCTAGTTAACCTGACCTAATACGCCGAGCAAAGAGTGCTTAGCGTTCTCAAGAATTCATGAAAATGAGCCTTGAGTATTTTTTCCAAAGCCTCAGAAGCAAGTCTATAAATAATCCATCAATAAGAAAATAAAAATCATCCTCATTTAGCCTTTGACTTCACCTACTAAAACCCACACTGGCTCTTTGGAAAAGATCCATATTTATGCCCAGGCTAATGAAACGTGATCCAACAAAATGAAGAATTCATTTAACATTATCACAGGCAAGTAAAATTTTGCTGAAGATCATTTTAAAACCGTTTCAGCAGTAGGTGAACAGAGAACCATCCGAAATTCAAGCCAGATTCAAAAGAGTATATGGAATGAAGGACATTATTATTAATATCAGCTGGATCGTGGCCGAGAATACCAGAAAGATGTTTGCCTCCCCATGTGAAACAAGAGATGTTGATGGGATCAGGTATCAGGTATCAGAAGTCCCAAAGCAATCATTTTGATGCAACAAAGGAGGTTAAAATGGAGACCCAAGTCCCATCTGTAGACAATTGGATATCCCCTCGCAGAAGGGTAACAAGAAAGGGATGAATCAGCCAGGTGCAGTATAGCAACTTTGAAACGTATAACATTCCTCAAGTTCTTTATTGCTTCCTCCCCACCTCCCACTATCATGACCCCAGTTCTATTTAACAAATCTGGCTAGACCAGAGCATGTACACTACTACAGAGAAAAGCTGTCAACAAACAGAATCCAGGACAGATAAATCCCTCCAGACCAATAAGGAGAATAGTGATACCATGAGGGTAGCAGGAAGGTGGGAGAAGAAGGGGGGAAAAGGGGGAACCAATCACAATGATTGACATACAACAGAAATGTGGGTGAAGGGAGATAGCAGCTGGTGTTAAATATAAAAGGGTTGAGCTCCGGTGGTGTAAGTGGTTGAGTGCAGGACTGTGTCGGCCTGTGGGCTTGGCAGTTCAAATCCAGCGGCGGCTCTCAGGAGCAGTGCTGGGTAGCTCCCACGACCACCAGAGGGCAGTGATGCCCCCCCCAAGAATATAAAAATTAAAATTATTTATAGCTCATCAATGGTCCGTGAGTGTGGGAGGGTAAAAAAGAAGCTGATACCAAGGGCTCAAGAAAGAAAATGGTTTGGAAATGATAATGGCAACATATGTACAAATGCACTTGACACAATGGATGTATGGATTATAAGAGCTGTTAGAGCCCCCAATAAAATGATTTATTAAATTTTTAGAATTTAATAGGAAATATATTTGTTTCTGTGTATTGACTCTGTAAAAGCATCTGACCATGTGGATCATATTGTAGAGAATGGAAATTCTAGATTGCTTATTTGTGCTAAAGGAGAAATTTTAGACAAAGAGACAGTTGGTTGAACTGAATGAGGGGATACCGCATTATTTATAATCAGGCCAGGGATGCGTGTGGGTTGTGTCATTCACCATACTATGCAATTTGTTTGCTGAGCGAATAATGTGAGAAGCTGGGCTATCTAAAGAAGAACAGGCACTGAGAGTGGAGAAAGATTCATTGACAAGCTTTGATGTGCAGATGGCATGACCTTACTTACTGAAAGGGAAGAAGACTGGAAGCGCTTACCAAAGAGGATCAAAGACACTGCCTTCACAACTCAACATAAGGAGGGGAAAAAAATCCTCAAAATGGGATCAATAAACAATAGCAAGAGAAACAGAGAAAAATATTGAAGGCCGGGATTTTATTTCATTCCAATCCACAAGCTGCAGCCTAGAATTACAATGACATGGCATTGTAAAAATCTACTGCAAAAGACTTTTTTTAATCATTTTATTGGGGGCTCATACAACTCTTATCACAACCCATCCATCCATCCATTGTATGCAAAGCACATTTGTACATTTGTTGCCATCATCATTCTAAAAACATTTTCTTTCTACTTAAGCCCTTGGTATTAGCTTCTCATATTTCTCCTCCTTCTCCACTCCCTCTCCCTCATAAGCCCTTATAATTTATAAATTATTATTATTTTGACATATCGTAGACTGTCCGATGTCTCCCTTCACTCTTTTCCCTTCCCTGTTGTCCATACCCCAGGGAGGAGGCTATATGTAGATCCTTATAATCGCTTCCCCCTTTCTACTCCACGTTCCCTACACCCTCCTGGCATCGCCACTCTCACCCCTGGTCCTGAAAGGAACGTCTGTCCTGGATTCCCTTTGTTCCCAGTTCCTATTTGTACCAGTGTGCATCCTCTGGTCTCGCAGGATTTTTAGTTGGAACTGGGATCATGATAGTGGGGGGAAGAAGCATTTAAGAACTAGAAGAAGGTAGCATATTTCATTACACTATACCCTGACTGGCTCTTCTCCTCCCTGTGACCCTTCTTTAACGGGATGTGATTTCATGTAAGATGGACTTTGGGTCCCTTATCTGTAGCCCCCTCCCCTCATTTATAATGATGATTTTTTTAGTTCTTTGATGCCTGACACCTGACCCCTTCAACACCTCGTGCTCACACAGGCTGATATGCTTCTTCCATGTGGGCTTTGTTGCTTCTCAACTATATGTCCGGCCATTTGTTTATCTTTAAGCCTATAAGACCTCAGATGCTCTATCTTTTGATAGCCGGGCACCATCAGCTTTCTTCATCACTTTTGTTTATGCATACATTTGTCTTTACAAAAGACTTTTTTAAAGTGATGGGCAGCAAAGATGTCACTCTGAGGACTAAGGTGTGCCTGATCCAAGTTTTGATATCTTCCATAGTTTCATATGCATATGAAACCTGTACAATAAATAAATAAGACTGTAGAAGAATTGATGCATATGAATTTCTATGTTGGTGAAGAATGTGAAATACACCATAGATTTCCAGATGAACAAACCTGTCTTAGAAGAAGTACAACCAAAATGTGACTTAGAATAATGGATGGTGAGACGTCATAGATCTTCTCAGGAGAGACCAGTCCCCAGCGGAGTGTCTGTGAAAAAGAGGAAGACGTTCAAGGTGGTGGGTTGGCACGGTGGCTACAACAACAATGGGCTCAAATGCAGCAACAATTGTAAGGATGATATAGCACTGGGCAGCGCTTCATCCTGTTGTATGTCAACTTCCCCGTCCTTAACAACAATGCAAACATAGGTTCACACAAACACAGGAATGTGATTCTATTTATAATAGCAAAAGGCTGACAACAGTCCATGGGGAAAACAAGCATACAACTTAGCAATGGATGAATCTCAGATTTTGTATGCTGAGTAAAAGAAACTAGACTCAAAAGGCCCCCTCCTATTATTTCATGTACTTTACATTCTCAGAAGGACATGAAACAGACCGGGGGTCCTCAGGTGTTAGGAGTGAAGGGTTGACAGCAGGATCACAAAAAGTAACTTTATGAAGAATAAAAATGCTCTTTAGCTAGATTGTGATGGTGGTTGCATGCCTGCATGTGTTTATTACAATTCATTGCATTGTGCCTAAAATGAGTAAAATTCACTATATGTCAAGTCTGTCTCAACAATTTGAGAGTAAGGATTAAAGAAAAGAGTTCTTTTATGGGATTTCCTTTTCTCTACCAAGATTACATATTTATGTACATGGTTCATCCATCTTTTGACCATTTTGACCAATCTGAGTAATACTACAAAGGGGTTGGGAAAATGAGAGTGGACATCTGAAACAAACCCCACACAAGTCTATTCATAATTCATTTTTCTTAGTAAGCCATTTTGTGAAGACAATGGAGGACTGGGAGCCAACAACCAAAATGTGTCTCTTTTTTTATTGTGATGTCAGTAAGGGTGTTTACACTTCAGACCAACAATTTTGTATTCAACAGTTTAAACTACTTATCAACCCTCCCAGTAGCTAACCCCACCTCTTTCTTTGATTTCTTGTCTCCCTCTTTTGGATACTGGACCCCTTCACCCAAGTTAAATCATCCCTGTAGTCCACCAGTTCTCAACCTGTAGGTTGCAACTCCTTTGGGGGTAGAATGATCCTTTCACGGGGGTCACCTGACTCATGACAGTAGCAAAATTACAGATATGAAGTAGCGGTGAAAATAATTTTATGCTTGGAGGTCACCACACCATGAGGAACTATATAAAAGGGTCGCAGTATTAGGAAGGTTGAGAACACTGCTGTCATCTATTGCTTCAATTTTCCCCTTCCTTGTCTTCCCTCCATACTCCACATCCACTTCCTTGGTAACCTCCAAAGTCTGCTTCCTTTGGACTGAAAGTCTTCATCTTGATTCTCCCCTCTTCCTTATAACTGTGAACTCATACAGTATTTGTCCATTTATGATTGACAAGTAAGATGACTTCTATAAGTGAGATCTGACCCACAGCAACCCCACATACAACAGAATGAAGGGCTGCCCAGTCCTACATCATCCTCACAATTGTTGCTGCATTTGAGCCCGTTGTTATTGTAGCCACAGTGCCAACCCCTCGCCTTAAGAGTCTTCCTCTTTTTCACAGACACTCCACTGGGGACTGATCTCTCCTGAGAAGATCTATGAAGTCTCACCATCCATGATTGCAAGTTACATCAGAAATTTCCTCCCTGAAGATATAATGCTTATGTGTTGGGCTGCTAACTACAAGGTCAGAGGTTCAAAACTCCCAGTCACTCTGCAGAAGAAAGATGAGACTTTCTGCTCTCATAGAAGGTCACCGTCTCTGAAATTCACAGAGGGAAGCACTCCTTTGTCCTACAGGGTTGCTATGAGTGGAATCAAGGGGATGGAAGTGAGATTTGGAATTTCACTCAGTATAACGACCCCCACATCCACCCATGCCATTGGAGGTTTTGTGGCTTCATCACTGTTCTTTCAGTAATGCTCAGTAGTATTACCTTGATTAAAAAAAAAAAACGAACAGCGTGAAAAATTTTAAAACAACCTAAATCTGAAAAATTATCTATCGAAGTTCCTCAAGACCAGATTCCACACAGAATGGTTGGTTTTTATTCCAGCGCTACCACTTACTAGCTAGAAGACCATGAGTAAATTACTGGGACACAGTTTTGTCATCTGCAAAGTGGAGTAATAGCTGTATCAACTTCTTAGAGTCCCCTCTGGGGTGAAGTGAGATGACTTATATAAAGCAATCAGTATAATTCTTACCCAACAAAGGAAATTTGCCATCGTGGAATGGATTTTTGCTCCAGCCGGCCCCACCTGTGGCAGACAACCATGACCCATAGGGTCCTCATGTCTGTGATCTCACACAAGCACATCGCCAGCTCTTTCTTACGTCGCACCTGTTAGTGCATTGGAACCACCGACCTTTTGGTTAATAGGTGAGCACCTATCCCTTCATTTTACTTAGAACATTTTGGTAGGCCTTTCTTCTAAAAAAAATAAAAAGCATTTAATTATCTATTATATAATCAAATAAGTGATTGATTAATACATTTTGATACAGTTATTCAACACAATAACATGTAACAATCAAGAGGAGTTCTTGGTATAGTTTCACTGACCTATAACACTACTACAGTGAGGAAACAGTCTATAATGTAATATGTATAGAATGAGACTCCTTTATTTATATATGTATCTCACTGCCATCTAGTTCATTGCAACTCATAATGTCCCTATGTAGGATTTCCGAGTATTTAAATATTTACAGGAGCAGACAACCTCCTCTTTCTCCCAAGGAGTGGAACTGCTGATTTCACAGTGCCACCAAAGCATATGAATCAACAAAAGATGGAAAGCTTGATTATCTTCCAGAGTAAAGCTTAGGTAGCCTCTTTTCATTTTTGCTTATTTACGGTTTTTAATTTTTGCATCATGAACAAAGATGGCTTGGGCATTCCAAAAAAAGTTTGCAGGTGCTGTTGAAACCTGTCACTCTAAGGAGACCAGAGTTGGTCACTCAATACCGAGGGACCGACACGAGCTAGGGAAAAGACAGAAGGGATTGAAGAGGTTATCGCCACCTTGCAAAGCCACATCAGTTAACTCTGGAGAACTCACTTCTGACCAAGGTTTTCGGTACTCCATTTAAAAATAGAACCAATCTTCTTTTTCTTCATGACTTACCCACCAACCCTTTCTCAAGCCTTCCCCTTTTCTTGTCCTTCTGGAAAGTCCACAGGTTATAAACACCCTGTACCAGGTCCCAAGGGCCTGCAAGAAATTTAGTTTTGCCCCTGGGATTAATGGCTTCAGTAAGCATTTGCCAGGAATGCTTCAAAGCTGGAAACAGAAGCCCTGAAGCATTAAATATAAATAAATACTTAGTCGATTGGTTTCTTCCTTGCTTTTCAAAGGGCAATTTACTTCCTGGATTATCATTACAGTAGTCTGTTCTCCGGAAACAAGGATTATTCAGGCACTGCAGCTCAGTGGGGGGAGGTGGGGGAGGGGGGAGAAAGGGAGAGAACTAAAGCTCACCTTGTTATAGATCCGCAGAGTGCTGTATTTCCTCATATTTAGCCGGCATCTGTAAGAGTAGAACCAAAGCATTATTGTTGTAAGTGCCCCACCTAACTCATGCAGGTTGCCTACCTGTATTTGTGAGTGCCTGTTCTAAATATCACAACATTTGTCATTTCAAATTTTCACTCGTCCAACTCAGTGACATTAATTTATGCCCATCGTGTTGTGCAACCATTACCACTCTTTGCTTCAAAGTTTTTCAGTTACCCTTAACAGATGCTCAGTGTCCCCGAGATAAAGTAACTCCCCCTTGGGCCTGCCTACCTGTCTGCTTCTCTCCCTTTTAGCTGTATTAATTCCACTTGGGGGAGGGGTGGGCGGTGGAAGAAAAGCTTAGTCTCTTTATGCTAAAAAGAAAACAGGAGTCAAAGGCCGACAAAGGAAGAATTGATGTCTTTGAATTATGGTGCTGGAGAAGAATATAGAAAGTCCTATGGACTGCCAAAAGAACAAACCACTCTGTCTTCGAAGTAGCAGCCAGAGTGTACCTGGGGGGCAAGGATGGTGAGATGAAGTCTCACACACTTTGGATGTGTTTTTAGGAGAGATGAGAGAGGCAATGAAAAGGAGGAAAGCCTTCCACAAGACGGATTGACACAGTGACTGCCACGATGGGCTCAGACAAAGCAACACGGAGGTTGCATCAGGACGGGGGTGGGTGGTGGGTGGTGGGTGGGGTTCATTCTCTTGTGCACAGGATCCCTATGCACAAGAACCAGTTCTACAGCCCCTAACAACAACAGAATGTTCCAGAAATATCTTGTGGCAAAAGAAGATATCAAAATAATTTTAGACCTGGTGCCCATCATTTAAAAAACTAAACACTCATCTATTGTGGAATAGGCATACAAATAAACAATAATACAAAACAGCGGAAGCAAGTATCACAATAGAATGAGTTTTTATTTAGTTTTAGCTATTGTGATTTGGGTGAAAGTTTACATAGGAAGTTAGCTTCCTATGAACAATTCATGCAAGTTTTGTGACATTGGCTGCAGTACCTGCAATGTAATAAGGTCCTTTCCACTCAACCCCCTTGTTTATCATGTATCCTTCATACACACTCTGTCCCCACTCCCAGCATCACCTTCTGAGCTTCATCTCTGGGTAAATTCATGAATGTAGAACACTGTCTTTCCATGCACAAGAATAAACTCAAGGTGGATCATAGAACTCGAGGTAAAACCCCAAGTGGTTACAGCCATCAATGAGGGAATTTGGACAAACCTGAGAACTTTGGCACAGGGAATACTTGGGCTATCAGAACCAGGGAAGGACATGAATACAGATGAGTCACAAATTGACAAGTAGGATATACTGAAGATAAAACACCTGTGTACTTCAAAAGAATCCACCAATAGAGTAATAAGAGAGCCCATGGACTGGGAAAGCATCTTTAGTAATGACAAATCAGACAAAGGCCTTATTACTAAAATCTACAATACCCTGATAGCTTCTGAAAGGGAAAAAAAAAAAAACTAACTTCCCACTGTGGAGGTAGGTAAAGAACCTGAACAGAAGTTTCACAGAGGCAGAAATCCTAATGGCCAATAAACTTATGAGAAAGTGTTCCCAATCCTTAGCCGTAAAAATTGCAAATTGAGAGGGCTGAGTCCCGGTGGGGTAGTGGTTGTGCGCTAGACTGCGGTCTGCTGGGATGGAGGTTCAAATCCAGCAGCAAGGCTGGGCCTCCTATTCCCACCATCAGAGGGCAGTGATACCCCAAAAACACACAAAAAAATTTTAAATGCAAATTAAAATAGCAATGAGATACCACCCAACACCCTCAAAGATAAACCAATTCAAAATACTAGAAAACAACAAGTGTTGGAGGGGCTGTGGTGAGATGGGAAGTCTCATCCACTGCTGGTGGACCTGTAGATACATACAACCACTATGGAAATCAATTTGGCAATAACTAAAACAGATGGAAATTGAACCACCATATGACCCAGCAATCCCCCTACTGGGCATATAAGCGGCAAGAAACAAACCAAAGCCAGACATCTGTGCTCCAATGTTTATTGTGGCACAGTTCACAATTTCAAGGGGTTGGAAACAACCCAAATTTCCTTTAACAGATGAATGGATTCAAAAGCTGTGGCACATACATACAATGGAGTATTACACATCCCTAAAAAGCAGTGATAAAAGCATGAAGCACATTGCCTCACGGGAAGAACTGGAGGAAATTATGCTAAGCAAAGTAAGCTAAGCAAAAAAGGGCAAGTTCACTGAGATAAGCTTTAAAAATGCAAAAGGGGCATAGGGAAAAAGTTACTGTATATAAACATTCCTGGGGGGAGGTCCAGGTAGAATGGCAGGGGCCAGACCAAATCCAAGGATACATATGGTGGCTAACTAAAAAGGAAGATGGGAGGAAGACATGGGTAGCAGGGAAACAGGGCACTAACTCACCCAAGTGGGGTTGAGGGGGTTGTTTATATCTCCACAGAGAATGAGGGACCCGACTTCAACCCAGTCCTCTAAGATGTGAATGCAACATACCTACATGGAGTAGGGAACCAGTAGAGAGGTCTGAGGGGCCAGCCCCAATCTCAACTATATGGACAGCTCCCTCTCCCCCCCCAGAAGAACTCACTTCAGAGGACCCCTCTGAACCTACAGCTCAGGGAGAGGGACATGTCTGATCAGAAAGCAAATGAAGTGGGGAGGAAGAGAGAGTAGTCCACCAAGCCCTGAGGAGAAAATTCCTGCTCAGAATAGCCAATAAACAGAGAGGACCATAGGGCCAGCCCCACTATCAGGCATGATGTCCCTCACTGACCCATAGTAAGCGCTGGGGAGGACAACACAGGAGACAAAGTGCAGGAATTATGCCCAATCCGACCCACCACATCATGGCAGAACACTAAGAGCATGCAGCAGAACAGCAAGAGGAGAAGAGCAATGAGGTCTCTGGGGAATAGCAAAAAGAGACTTTGAGGCCAGGGTGTGGCACCCCATCAGATTTGACAAGAAAATACTGCTTAAGGTTTGACAGGTTTCACAGACCTTGAGTTCTTTACAGGCTTTTCTTTTCTTTTCTTTTCTTTTTTTATTTTTTTTGGTCATTTGTTGTTTTTATTTAGTTTTGTTTTGCTTGTTTAGCTCTGTCTTTTTGTGTGCATATTTGTCTTGTGTGTGTGTGTGTGCATATTATTATCTCTGTGGGTCTATCTAAATAAGAGAGGGGAGATAAACAATTTGGAGGAGAAAACAGTGGGGCCAATGGTTCCAAGGGGACATGAGAGGAGGGAAGCAAAGAGAAAGGAAGCGGTGCTAACAAACCCAGGGACACGGGAACAACAAGTGATCTAAAAATCAACTGTGAGGAGGGTGTAGGTGGTCTTATAGGGCTTGATCAAGAGCAATGCAATCGAGAGGAATTACTGAAACCCAAATGAAGGATGAACATGATAGTGACACAAGAGGAAAGGACTAGGAGGCAACAGGTATTTATAGAGGTCTAAAGACACACATGTAAATATGTAAATGTACTTATATATGAGGATGGGGAAAATAGATCTATTTGCATATATTTATAAGTTTAGTATTAAGGTAGCAGATGGTCATTGGACCTCTAGTCAAGTACTCCCTCAATTCAAGACCACTTTGCTCTATTAAACTGGCATTCCAAAATGTTCACCTGCTTGACAGGATCGCTGAAGTCAAAGCGGTGCATAAGCAAATGTGAAGAAAGCTGATGGTGCCCAGCTATCAAAAGACATAGTGTCTGAGGTCTTAAAGGCTTGAAGATAAACAAGCATCCATCTAGTTGAGAAGCAACAAAACCCAGATGGAAGAAGTACACCAACCTGTGTGATCAGGAGGTGTTGATAGTATCAAGTTTCAGGCAGTAAAGAACCAAAAAAAATCATATCATTTTGAATGAGGAGAGATGGCTGGGGAGTATAGCAGCGATGAACCATACAACTTGCCTTCAGTTCGTGAATGCTTCCTTCCCCCCTATCATGATCTCAATTCTACCTCACAAATGCAGCTAGAACAGAGGATGTACACTGAAACAGATAGGAATTGGAAACACAGGGAATCCAGGACAGATAAACTCCTCAGGACCAATAATGAGAATAGCGATATTAGGAGGGTAAAGGGAAGCTGGGATAGAAAGGAGGAATTGGTCACAAGAATCTACATATAACCCCCTCCCTGGGGGATGGGCAACAGAAAAATGGGTGAAATGAGACATTGGACAGTGTAAGATATGACAAAATAATAATTTATACATTCTCAAGAGTTTGGGAGGGAGGGTGAGAAAGGGAGGGGGGAAATGAGAGGACATGAGAGGAGCTGATACCAAAGGCTGAAGTAGAAAGAAAATGTTTTGCGAATGATGATGGCTACAAATGTGCTTGACACAATGGATGATAGATGGAT
The DNA here is from genome assembly GCA_004026705.1 of Nesogale talazaci. NCBI lineage: Eukaryota > Metazoa > Chordata > Mammalia > Afrosoricida > Tenrecidae > Nesogale > Nesogale talazaci. The sequence goes on along the minus strand of PVJH01009075.1, from coordinate 62,459 downwards.
TTTGATAGGAGTTGTACCCCAATCAAATGAATTTTTTAAAAGAAAATATCATTGTCTTTATGGATTATATATGCCAATTGATGTTAATAACTCTGACCCTGAGCCCCCAGGTCCAACAACTCATTCCCTCAAGGTATTTGGTTTTAGCTAAGACCTTTTCATAACTTTTCCCCCCTGTTTGCTCTTCAAGATTCATGTATATATTTTCAACAGAGGTAAACACACATAAAGAAATATCATTTGTTAAACTTATGTATGTCTATGGCTGTTGCCCCACTCACCTTTCTGTCTCTGTTCAGTTTGAATGTCTGTGTGTCCACTTGTAGCTGATTGTTATTATTATTCCAAGCTGGTGCATTTAGTTACTTTTGTTGCATTTGATTCTTGTGTTTCTCCTAGTGTCTTCTTCACCTTGATAATTTGTGCTAAAGTCCCCAGTACTGTATATTGTCTCTCCCTACACTCAAATTAGCACATAGTTTATCTTCTTTTTCCCTTCCACTCCTGGTACACTGCAAAAGAGTGATTCTTTGTGTCAACTTTTCTGTGAATAGTGGTCTCTCTGTTAACCTTTTGTGATTGATTTACTTTACACTGAAGGATGTCTTCTAAGGAATCCTGGTACCATAGTGAGTAAACACCTTTTCTGTATCAATTGACATGATTCTGTGGTTCTTTTCCTTTGCTTTATTTGTGTGATTGATTGGTTTTGTTAATGTCAAACCATCCTTGCATACCTGGTACGAATCCCACTTGGTGGTGATATTTTTTGTCTTTTTTTAATGTTATTGGATTCTACATGAGGGATATTGGTCTATAGGTTTCTTCTTTAGTGACGTCTTTGGTTATGAGGGTTATGATTGCTTCATAGAAGGAGTTTGGGAGTATACCATAGTTTGTTCCTTTTACCTCATGCATCCCCTACTTGATGATGATCTCCTGTGAGTGGCGACCAATCTGATAATTGTTGGTCATCTGATGGAAGTCAGCACCCTCCATCCCCAATGGAGTGCCAGCAGGTGATTATGGAGCCCTTGCCTGGCCGAGGACTGGAGGAGAAAGTACTTTTGCCATTACATCGAAAGCTACTCTCCTACATGGTCCTCTCTTGCTGTAGTTCAAACCTTAGAGATTAGTTGCACAGGGCAAGTCTAAGTCTTCCACCTAGTAGCACTTGAAAGCTGTTCATATCTCCTGCCTCACCCCATGTCAGATTCGTAGCTTCCTTAGGAAGCTGTTACTTCTAAACTGAAGTCCCAGATTCCTGAGTGACAACAGGTGAGTGCAGCCTGACTCCTCACATCTACTCATCTGAAAATTGGAATCATTACCTCTGCCTAGGCTTCCCCACCATCGGCTTTATTTGGGGGTAAAAATGTTCTCCTCTCTTGGTCTGTGGCAAGAGCACCCTCAGTGGCTTCACACCCTTTTCTGCTACCCACCAGCTTCTCTCCATTTTTACTCATGCTGACTAACCATGCCTCAACAATCCTCTGTTTGCGATGCATTTATGGTCCTTGTGTGCTGTGCCCTAGATGCCAAAAGCACATTGTGAAACTTAGAGACCTTCTGTGTGAATCCCTACCCAAGCATTCTAGGTCTTCCTTTCCCTGCCATTCCTTTTTACCAAGCGCTGGCTCTGCTAACCTTCCAGCTGTGGTCCAGGGATTCCCACTCGTGACCCCTTGGCATGGGTCCGAGGGGAGCTTACGCTTCATGGAGGTTTTAGAAGTAGATTGCTGAGACATTCTTTCCCTGTGAGTCTTTAGCCTTTTGGGTAGAAGCCAAGCACAGTCACCAAACACTTCCCTTCTTACTATGGAACGTACTTACAGAGAGATTGGTTACGTTTATTACAGATCTTCCCCTCTTTCCTTACCCCCTCCACAAAATTGAGGCGCTTTCTGTTACAAGTTTTAATTGTGAATTTGGTGAAGGTTGACAGGGCAGATCACCAATTTTTTTGTTTTTTGATGTTGTTATTTGGGGGGAGATCATCAGTTTTAGAGTCCATCATCCATAGACATTTCCTCTCAACTCCTGCATTGCAATCTGTTCTCTGTGCCATCAGACATCCTCTTTCCTCCCTGGATCTCCTGTTCCCACTCCTTCTCCTTGTTTAAACCTCTGAACCTTGCCCTTGGGTAAATGCTGCCTTTTTAAATAGTACATGCCTGATGACTCTAACACAGCAGTGACTTCAGGTCCAGACCTGACAGTAAATTCAAAGAGCCATCGACGGTCTTGAGAGTCCCACCTGTCTCTACCCAGCCCCCAAGCCTGGTCTCTCTCATGCTTTTGAGTTGTCTTCAGCAGTTTCTCCTCCTCTATCTGGGACCTACTTAGGTGACCCTTTTCAGACCACTTGGTAGAAGAAGCCAGGCACCATCAAGTCCTTCTGGTACTGGGATCATGAAAATTGATATTTTCTTGGTCTGTTAATTCATTAAATGAATTGTTTCCAAGTGTCTTTTGCATCCCTTTGAAAGGCAAAAATCTTCATCAGTGTCACTCACCCCTGGACTCTGAGTGCGTGGAGTGGAGCTGGGCATCAAGTGGGTGTTCAAGGTCAATCTATTGAATGGATGAGTTTGGTGGCAACAGACATGTCCATCTGTCAAATCAGCCTCTCCAGCTCTCCTTTTCAGCAAATTTGAAAAAATGAACTTTTTGCACCCCCCCCCCCACCTCTAAAGTGACTAAAGTGCTCGAAGAATACAGATGTGCTGACAGATTTGTGCCAACAGACCCCATGGATCACGTTGGCCATCATCCCGGATGTAGCCAAAAGGTGAACACAGGAAGCTGCCGATCCAGAGAGGTCTGGTACCTTCATATTACAAATTACTACAGGGTCTGCTTTGAAATGACTGAGGCTGACCTACATTCTTCTCTTCAAGATGTGTCTTTAGGGTGTATTTTTTTTTAAGCATCTAACAGCATTTATTATACTTCCATTTGTCGTTAACAGAGGAGAGGGGAGGCCAAGGGAGGAGACCTCCTGAAGGAATGTACTGATCAGTCTAACCCCAGCTTTCGTTTGTTGTTTTGGTTTCTTTTTCTTTTTTTCTATTTTGTGGCAGGAAGCCCAGGCTTGCTCCTGGAGAGCTGCTGCTGGATTTGAACCTGTGTCAACCCAACCACTGTGCCACCAGGACTCAGCCATTTTGATTTCTATTAGGTGGTTGTAGCCATATGTATTTAGTGGGTTTGTGCAGGGCTCATTAAACAAGCACACAGTAACTGAGCACCCACTCTATGCCAAGCGGGCGCTGGAACCCTGCAATGCGTTCTCTCCTCCTCTCACTCAGCCCTCCTTACCGCCCTTCTCTCAGAGAGGACTGCGCCCTTGTCATAATGGAACATGACAAGACTCGATAAACAGCCTACCGTTAATCCAGCCCTTGGAATCTACTGCATGCGCCATGTCTCTCTCTTTCCATCTCAGCCCCTCGGTGGGAGCAGAGTCTGCTTGGCAATGACTTCGCCTCCTCTTGGAGCACACACCACGCAGGAACCGTGGGAGTAGAGCGGTCTGACCTTCAAGGGCCCTGGAACATCAGCTGCTATTTTCTCTAGGAGCTAGGCCAGCTCGTCCAGCACTCTAACTCCCCCTTCTCTGCAGAGGTGTGGAATGGCCAAGTATTGTCACCACTCCGTCAGAAAGCACACGCCAGCAGGGTCTGTCTCACGCCTGCCCTAAATCTGATCCTAGAAATACATGGGGAGTCAGGGTGGGGATTGCAGGTCGAGAGCCTGCAGGGCTAAGTGTTACAACAGGGTGGCCAGTCAGCTGGCCTCCCCACCATTAGGCGTCAGTCCCCCTCTTGGGGGCTGCCCGCAGGAGGGGAAGCCATGGCACGCAAGCAGTTTCCATATCAAGGCACCCTCTGTTTTGTCTAAGGCAGAAGGCCAGGTTTGGGTTAATTTTATCATTTTAAGTGATTCAACTGTTTTAATGAATAGAAGGACCTTGGGGCTGGTGACGTCCCAGATAAGGGCGCGTGGAAAGCAGCAGCAGATGGGTGACCTTGTCCTGCTTATTAACTCCTTTCCTTCCCCTCTGCCCGGCCACGATCACTCCCTGATTTCGTTTTCTAGTCCAAGGTTTTCACACCAGGAGAAGAAAGAATAATTAACTCAGACAAGCCTTGGAAAAGACTCCTTGGGGGCAATTACAGTGTGCCTACTCAGATCCTCTGCCTTAGGGCAGCCAAGTGCTGCTGCTGGACCCTTGCCCTGGCTAGGCCCAGTGTCGATGTCTGGAAGAAGCAGCCAGCCCTGCCCGCAGAGGCCCGGCAGAGAAGGTAGTCTGGAACACCAGTCCAGCAACGGGGAGGGGGTGCCTGGATGGCCAGCTCACATCTGGGCTGAGGCCGCCAGGCTCCCCAGGAGGTATTAATCCAGGTGGCTCAGGAAGTGAGAAGACCCTGCTAATTCTCACCCTGGCTAATTCAATCCCACTCAACAAACATTTATGGAGAGCCTGTGAGGGACCAAACTTTGCTAAGGGCCGGAGCTGTGAACCAGAGCGAGACTGTCCCCATGGAGAACCAACTTTTGATTGTTTGAACCTGCAGGGCCAAATGGGTGGCATGGAGACCCCAAGGGAGTTACTGGAATCAAGGATGAGCAAGAGACCAAGAGTCCAAGGTCCTCTTCTCTCAGGTCCGCTTTGCCCTCAGCAGTCCAAGATCTGCTCAGATTCCAGGGAAAGAGTCATGGCCAGGAGTGCAGGAGAGAGAGAGAGCTGAAGTATCAAAGCCCAGGAAGCAGCTGCCACCAAATTGCTTTCAATTCATGGCAACTGCATGTGTGTCAAAGTAGAGATTTGTGCTCCAAAGAGTTTTCCATGCCTGGGTTTTCAGAATCAGATTGTCATACCTCTCTTCTGAGACACCCTCGGGTAGACTCAACCCTCCAACCTTCCAGTTAGCGGAGAAGTATGCTAACCCCTGGTGCCACCCAGGGAAGCCAGGGTATCTGCAGTGGCAACATGCCTAAAGGGTCTGTCCCATTGTATTCCTGTAGCCCTTGGTATGGCTAATGCTGTACTTCCCAATGTGGGATTTTAAAAACATATTTTCCTTAGATAAATGTCAGATATTGGGGGCAGCGGAGGGGGGGGGCTGATGTTTTCTGTGTTTAAAAATGCATCACCTTGATTGTTCTGTCTGTGCTTTACAACCCATGATTTTTATATCCATCCCATATATTAGCCTTATTCCACTCATCTCACTGAAACCCACTGTGGCTTTTGAGGGTTCAGAGACATCCACCACATTGGACCATGTAGAAGAGAGATTGCGATGAACTTTAAATACCAAAGTCAATCACACATATAAGTAATTCTTTAAGTCATGGTTGGGATCATTGCCGAACATTTTCAAAGAAGAGGGTCTCATTTATTCAGCAAGATTGGTTGACACACAGCGTCCTGGAGGTGCCGAAGGTTAAGGATCGGGTTACTGACTGCAAGGTTGGTAGTTTAAACCCATCAGCCACCCCATAGGTAAAAGAGGAGACTGTCTGCTCCCAGAAAGACATTCCGTCTCAGAAGTCCTATAGGGAGTCGCCGTGAGTCAGAAGTGGCCCGGTGACAGTGGACTTGCTTTGGGTTTATTGGTTTACACACAGTTCCGCCCAAGTGCCTGCACAAAAACGTTCTTCGAGTGCGAATACACACCAGCCTCTCCCCGCCTTCGTAAGAGGAGTGTGCTGTCCATTATGGTGGTGACTCAGGGTACCATGAGCTGCAGAATGATTGCACTTCCCATTGTGCAGCAGGATGCCTCCACGTGCTCCTCAAGTACATGAGGCTGTTTCCTTTGGCTTGGGCACTGAATGGCTAGTATTTTCCAAAGACGTTTGCTGAGTATGTTGTTGTTTGTTTGCCTGACTCCTCCAATCAGAGGTTGCAAATTGCATTCCATATCCCCATGTATAGGGCTGATTTTGCTGCTGAAATGGATCATCCCGACGATGAGAACGGTGACTGTGGTTTCCTGGGCAGTTCGCAGAAAAAGCTCCGGACTACTACTAGAAATGTTGGCAGTTTGCATCCACATGGTAGTTCTTTGGGAAAAGACCCGAACACAGGCTTCTGAGAAGGGTGCAACCTGGTCAACCCCATGGGATCGTGTCACCCAGGGTTGCTGTGAAGGGAAGTTACCTGGTCGGTATCTCATGACCACATAGAGATGGTGGATTTTCCAACTCCCACTGTGAGCTGGCCCTGCAGACAAAGTCCATTACAGATGGTCCTAAAATTAGTTTCTAGACTCCAGTTCTACTACCCATGTGTCAGCTTGTCATACTGTGGTAGCTGGTGTGTCTTTATGCCACCAGTATTTCACATGCCAGCAAAGTCACCCATGGTGGACAGGTGTTTCACCAAGACAGACTAGGAAGAAAGGCCTGGTGATCTGTTTCCAAAAAAAAATTGCTGAAAGGCCCAGTGTTGACCAATGAGCCCCCTTAGCTAGCAGACACTCAAAACATAGGGTAACATTAACCATGGATGCCAGCGGATCCGCCACCTTGAAGGTGACGTGGGCCTGGGCAATCTTTCATTCCGAGTTGTAAAGGCAATGGCCCCCACACAGGTTCCAGGCCAGGATCTATGAAGCACTCCCATTTATGAGGTGCTGGGGCTTGAGGAGGGAGGGATCCTTTCTTTACTGATTTCCTTGTCTTTTGATAGTAGAAATAACTAAGGCTGCTGTAAAAGCGAAGCTGACAAGTTAAAGTGGTTTCTCTTGTTGTTTTGTGTGTGTGTGTTTTCATTGGTTTTAGTTTGTTTAATTCCTAGAATGTCTGTCTGCATGTATCATGCTGGCTACCCTCTAATTTGTTCCTGAGCTCAAGTATTGAGCATTTTATTTATCTTTATAACTTTGTGGTGATTGACCCTGGCTAGTAGACCATATGTGGCAGTTTTACAACTACAGTGAAATGAGCCCAGAGACACCATATGTGGCGTGAGAATCTCTGAAAGGCGCAGACGCCCATGCTGACCCGACATTCTGTTGGCTCGTTGTCCCAAACAGTCAGAACCACTGAGTCCTGGGAAACCCAGTATCTGCTCAGATACCACGAGGCAAATATTTGCTCTCCTTGTTTTCACTTTTTTTTTTTTTCCATTCAGCAGATTCCCATTGTGCTTTGGGGAGCCAAGCCAGGCACCAAGGCAGCGCGTGTCCCTCCGCTTCCTGTGCCTGGAGCTGCTTTGGAGGCAGAAGAGGCACGGGCCTATGGGTGACAGGCGTTTCCAGCTTCACCTTCTCTACAAGTCAAACTCCCTGCCGCCGAGTGGAGTCTGATGCCCAAGGAGCCCGTAGGACGGGGTAGAACTGTAGGCTGCTGACACTGTCACTCTCGAAGGGAGAGGAGAGCCCTGTCCTCCTGCAGAGCATCTGATGGTTTCCGACTGCAGAACTTGTGGATGCCAACCCCACGCATGCCCACCAAAGCCCTTGAAGTTATCCTCGACCTCTCTGTCTTTCCCAGGCCAGTCCCCACCCACCAGAAAACCTGTCAAGTTTACCCTTCAAAATGTAGCCAGAAGAGCATCTGCAGAGTCACCACCTGGTCCAAGCCATCATCCTCACAGAAGTTTGGCCATGGCCTTTCCCGGTCACTGTGCACCGCTTCGGTCCGTTCTCCCACAGAGTCAGAAAGGTTGACTCACGTCCTTCCCCCGCTCACAGCCTGCCTACGGCTCTCATCATGCGCAGAGCAGAAGCTGTGGCGGTGGGGGGGCTCTAAGGCCCCGTGTGTCCCGTCCCCAAGCGCCCTCCTCTCCACCACACACCCTCCGTTCTTCGACCACATTGGCCTGCGCATCTTCTCTGACGCCCAGGCAATGCATGCAGCTCGGTACAGGCCCACCTGCTACTGCTCCTGGTCCCCAGAGCCCCACCCTGACCCCCAACCGATCTCTACTCTGATGGCAGTCTCTGACACCCCCCACCCCCCAAAGTTCATGTCTCTCATACTCCACACTCCATCTCCCTTGCTTGGGTTTCTCTGTCACTGCTGCATGTGACCACTCTCTGACATCACATGTTTCCTCTATTGTCTCCCTCCTCTCCTCTACACCCCCCTACACACACATACACACACACACACACACACACACACACACACACACACTAAAATGTGAAATCTGTAGAAGTATAGAATTTGTTTGGTTCACAGCTGTGTCCCCGCTGATCTAAAACAAGCACTGGTTACCAATGAGAAGTAAGCAGGAGCAGTTGTCATGGAGGTCACTCCAACCCATGGAGACAGCCTGCCAGAAAGTGTGGGACCGTGTTTCCCCTGCGGCTGTTTCAACAGATTGCCAGTCCTTGCTTTCTGACTCTTTTTGGTAAACCTGAACGGGGACGTCTTTCGGGTGGCACCTGAGCACATTCCCCGGTGGCCAGACCCAGGGAACTGCAAGTGGCAGATGAGCAGCACCCAAGAGCAGCATGAAGGACAGATAGGCCAGACTATCTGCCTCTCAAGGCCGTGTGTTTGTGAGACACAGGGGTCTCCACAGTCCCCCAGAGGACGTTGTACCGTCCACACCCTATCCAGTCTGTCGGTTGCAACACAAATTTTCTGCCAATCTTTCCTCTGCCTCCCGTCCATCTTGACAGTGGGGTATGCAGCTTGCTAGGTTTTATAAATTGCCTGACTTTTCCCTGAAAGTGAAAGCTGTGTTGTGCAAGGCAATGGCTGCCCGGCCCGCCCCCAGCTCCCCATCCCCAAATAACCTGCAAGGGAACCTTGGGCACTAGGCTGAGGCTCTGAGGTAGGCCTGAGGGCTATCCACCCGGAGTGCTGGGGTGCGCCCCCCCACCCAGGAAGCCGTGCCAGTCTCTCCGGTGCCCGCCCCTCCCACACAGACCGCAGCAAACATTGGTGGCGGCAGTAAGGACACACTTTCTTTTTCTGTTTGCTGCAGGTGGCAGGATGCCCAGGACCAGCCTGGGGCTGGCACGGGAGAAGCACTAGACGGAAGAGTCACCTAGAGAAAAAAAAGGGGGGGAGTATGGAGGCACTGCCCTTTGGGGTCCCTGGGGTTCTGCTTCGAAGCAGAGAGCAGGGCCAGGTAGCTGACGGGCTCCCGAGGTTAGATTACTGGCCCCGTCAAGCCCTTGGTTCCACTTGATGGTTTGAGGCCCCCTCTCATCTCAGCCCTCGCCCCGTGGGGCAGCTGGTAGCAGCCAAGTTCCTCTTCCGCTTTCACCGCGGCTGGACTCGTGGAGGACTATGGGGGGGGGGGGGGGGGGGGGGGGGGGGGGGGGGGGGGGGGGGGGGGGGGGGAGGAGGGGGGGGGGCGACTGGCCGGCCCTGGGCAGGATGTTCTTCATTTCTGCTTCCAGCCCTTTACCTTCGAGGAGCACCTGCCTTTGGTCGGTGCTGGCCGCCGCCTGCCTGCTCTTGGAAAGGCTAAGCTAACGCCGGCGCCTGCGAAGCCCCTCGTTTCCTGCCTGCCAGCTCGAACCCCCTTTTCCGCTTCATTAGGGGGCTAGGAGCCCCACCCCTCCTGTTTTCTCAACAAACGTCCACTTCCCCTGCCCGGCCTTCCTGTGCTTTCCAGGGACAAAGGCGCCTGGCTCCCGAAAAAGCTGTCTCTTGGCATCAGGAGAATTCCTGGAATGGGCAGGGACCACTCCTGCAAAAGAGAAAGGGAACTCTAGGTGCAGGCCGAGGGGAGCAGGGGAGATCAAAGGGAGCCTGGACAGGGTCAGGAGCAAGGAGTGCTGGCAGGGAGACGAATGAGGATCCCCAGAGGTCAGCCGAGGGCCAGGCGTGCCTCCAGCAGCCGCAGTGACAGCGTGGAGCAGCGCGGTACGGCAAAGGCTGGTCTCCCTAAGAAGAAGAAAGATGGCAAAGATAAACAGGAGGTGCAAATTAATGGAGGAAAGTAATAGAGATAAGAGCATCTCCCCATAATTAGAAACGTGTAGGCTTGCCATCGCGGGTTGGTGCTGTCCCAGGCTGCCAGAAGGCCTAGCCAGGGCAGACTTGGGGGCCAGTTAATCATTAGCTCCCAGCGAAAGGGTTTCCACGCTGGCTCCTCCTGGCTCATCTTCATCTCCGAGTGGGAGGAGCCATTAGCCAGAGTTAATGGGATGAAGGTCATGGGCTTCCCCAACTCTGAAAAGTCGATGGTACCCCAGTTTTATCTGGAACTGCTCCCGCTCACCCCTACTCCCCGTACTGCGATTCCACTAGGCACTTTTTTGATGGTGGTGTCTTTAGTGTTTCTTTCAGGTTTGGGTGGTCGGGGTTGTTAATGGTGGTGATAGTTTTTGTTTGGGTTTTTAAATTCTAAACACTTTCCTAAACACCGATTGTACTGGAGGTTAACCTTAGCAGCTCCGCACCCAAAAGGGGTCTTGAGGGTAATTCCAGGTTCACTTGCCTAAAGAGGCGGATGTGCAGTAGCCAATGCTTAAGATTAAGTAGATTCTGGAGATAGTCTTGTCCCAATTTATCCACCTCTGATTCAGATCCAGTGATTTGATTTCTCCCAAGGTGACTGAGCTGTGAGTCGTGTTTAAGTTAACCACTGTCAAATATGGTACAAAGATGTCAAAAATGCCTGGTCCCTGTGGGGCTGGAGGGGTAACCGCAGACTCACAGCCACCGGTCCGTAGACTTCAGTGCCTCTTCTCATTCCTCATTTGTGGCTCAAGTTCAATGCCATCAAGTGGAGGCTGACTCGTGGTGACCTTACAGGACAGGATCGAACCGGCCCTATGAGTTTCCAAGACGACAACTCTTTAGGGAATGGTGCTCACAGCCAGTCTTTCAACAAATTCTGTCTGCACTACCTTCAAAACAGATCCTGATGCTGCCTGCGCCTCTCCAGCCTCTGCTGGCCCCAAGTCAAAGCCCTCATCTTCTCCCACCCCCGCCTCCACCCCAACCACCAGCCCCTCGGACACACACCTTGTCCAGTGATATTTCAAAGCAAAGAGAGAGAGAGAGAGAAAGAGAGAGAGAGAGAGATTGCTCTCCTGCTTAACAAAACCCCCTCCCCGCCACACATACCTCAACCCCAACCAATGGTTTCCCATTGCACTTCAGATAAAATCTAAAGTCCTCAGAGCTAGCTAAAAGAACCCTTGTGAAGGGGTGGGGGGTGGGGGATCTCTTCCCACCTGGACACGTTCATCCAGAGCCCCTCTGCTCCCGGTGCACTACACACCACCAGCTCCACTGACCTCTTGTCGGCTCTTCAAACACACTTTCTTCCTGCAAGGGCCAACTCCTTTTCATGCCTTAGTATCAATGGCATTTGTTCAGAGAAGCCTTCCTTAGTTACCCTAAGTACATCCCAGCCTTCCCCCGAGAATCCCTTTGACATTATCTAGTTGATTTCCTGGCCAGCCCGACTGGCTTGGTGGTTACACATATGCCTGCAATCCAGAAAGTCCAAAGTTCTAAAGCACCAATTGCTCTTGGGAGAGAGACTGGGCTTTCTACTCTTATAAGCACTTAGAGTCCCAGAAACCCAGGCGGGCAATTCTACCCTGTTGTATAGGTCTCCACAACGCGACTTGAAGACAGTGAGTTCATTTCCCATGGCATTGTCCTTATTTGTATGTATGTATTTATTTGTTTGTTTACTAGTCTTTCTTCTTCTTTTTTTTGACACTGAAAACTCCCCAGTGACTTCCTTTGTTTTCTTGCCCAATGTGAACATGAACACTAGTGATGAAGACCTAAGAGACACAATCTGAAATCCTAGAAGTTAAGGAGCGGTGAGAGAGAAAAACACCCATTTAAAGTCATTTATTCCAAAATGAGGAGTAAAGACATTTGCATTCCCTTCTCCTCTCAAAAGTAAAAGCAGACAATACATCCTGGAGTAAGGAAGATGAGAAACCAACATAAAGTTACACATCCAATGAAGCAAAAAGGTCTGAAACCTAAACAAAAATATAAACTAAAGGGCTGAGCCCCAGTGGCGTCGTGGTTGTGCACGGGACTGCGGCCCACTGGGTTGGAGGTTCAAATCCAGCTGCAGCTCTCCAGGAGCAAGGCTGGGCCTCACACTCCCACCAGAGGGCAATGATGCCCCCCCAAAAGAGCCCCCAATAAAATCATTGAAAAAAAAATTTTAAATATATAAACTAAAAATAAATAAATAAATAACTGCCATCACATCAATTCGGACTCATAGTGACCCCATAGGGTTTCTGAGACTGTAATTCATAAGGGGAATAGAAATCCTCATCTTAACAGAGACATAGGAAGATCAAAAGCTGATGGAGAAGTGTCAAGTGATTCAGTACAAAAGAGGAAGGTCAAACCTAAGTATTTGCAGGGTGTGGTATGTAGTATGGGAAGCAATTCCATCTATTTTGCAAAAACCCCAGAAATGCGCGACTCTTTGAGGCTGGGGCTAATGCTAAAGAGATCTGGAAGAGAATGGTAATGAGAGCCATTGTTTGAAAACCTGTGTACCAGTCAAGTTCCTAGCTCAATAAAGGGGCAAATAACCAGAAACCATTGAGTGCTGAAACACCCCAAAACTGCCTTATTTTTCTGAGTCTCACAAGTTTTCGCCTTTAGCATAGTACATCTTACCATTTTTCTATCAGCCCTAAGTAGTGGGAAATATTTGAAATTTCCTTCTCTGACAGGTTTGTGCCTTAGCCAAATAATGCCGGAATTTTTAATTTCAGGAAAAATTATTTGTTTGTTTTTATTCTTTACTTTCATAGTTATCAATATATATATAACAACCAAAATATATTTGAAAAAGATAAACATAATTTCAGTACCAGATACATTTTAATTAAATGCATTTAATTAAATGTTATGCAATTAAATGTATTTAATTAAATGTTATGAAAATATCACACTCTGCATTAAAGGGAAAAGCTTTTGCAGGTTTTCCTGTACTCCTTCCTCTCACTCCATCCTTCCTCTTCTCCATACATCTGAAAACTAGAGATTTTTTTCCCTAGAGAACTATGGTAGTTACATAATCTGGTGTCAACTTGCAAAGGGGTGGAGTCTAGCCTGTCGATCAGGTCGCAGCTTGATGACCTCATTTGGAGGTGCTAAGGAGATAAATGGCTCATTGGAGGCCAGATACATGCGGACTCTTTGCTTGTCTCCATATCGAGACATTCCTGTTGGCAAAACACATGGAGCTATGCCAGACCTCTGGGCTGAAGGGGTCTCTTGGAGACCCCCTTCAGTGCTGAGAGGCTTCCATTTCCACTGGATCCACAAAACTTTCCACCCGCTGGCCTGTGATCTTTCTTCCTGCATGTGGCGCCATAGCACGTGCTGCATGATACTGAAGAATTTATAGGCTGGTAACAGATAAATGAGCTAAGAGCAGATTTATGGACTTGACCTGGATTGGGTTGAGATGTTTTCTTAATGCATGATTGCTCTTTGATGTAAAGTTCTTGCTTATACACATATGACTGTCTTTGAATTTGTTCCTCTAGTCAACCCAGACTAAGACAGAAGCCAACCTTGAGAGATTCTATCCAGAAGCTTCTACTTCTAAATGCTGGAAATACTAGATTCCTTTTTTTGTTGTTTGTTTGTTTTGGGGTTTGTTTGTGGTTTGTTTGTTTGTTTGCTTTTTTGGCATCACTGCCCTGGTGGGAGTAGGAAGCCCAATACGAGATTCTTATTACAAAGAAAATGAAGTTGGTGGAGAAATTCTCAAAGAAGTAATACAAGAAAAGCTAAAGGATACAAGTCTCTGAAGTAGAAAGCCCAGTGCTAAACATGATGAATGAAGCAAGAGTCACATAATTTTCAAATTGCTTGAATAAACAAATGAAAGATTCCAAAGAGAAACAATTGGTCTCCTATAAGAGACGAGGTATCAGAATGAAATAAAAATTTTCAATAACCTACTTGACTGCATTAAAAGATAATGAAGTAACAGTCTCAAGATTCTGAGCATAGAGGATTTCCTACCTAGAATTTTATAAACCTTCAGCCATCGAGCAAATGTGGAAGTAGAATGAAGATATATTTTCGGTCTGTGAAGAGACTCAAGAAGGTCCTGAGGGTTCAGCTAAGCATTAGACTCATGGCCACACAGTCAACAGTTCCAAGGGACAAACCACAGGAGGACGCTGAGGCAGTCTGTTCTAAGAAACCCCAAGGAACAGTTCTCTGTCTTGGACAGTCCCTATGAGTGGGAGCCAACGCAGTGGGGCAGTGGGTTTGGTTTAGGAAACATAAAAACAACAAACTCACTGCCACTGAGTTGATGCCGACTCGTAATGACCCAACAGGACAGGGTGGAACTACCTGGGTGAATTTTCAAGACTGTAACTGGTTGTGGGTCTAGAAGCTGATGGTTTCAAAGGAAGGACCTTGCTGAGTGAAGTGCAACAAGTAACTACTCTGTTGCCAGGGCTCTTGGCTTAGAAGATTAAGGGGGTGGGATGTATCTCCCATGCACCCTATCTCAGGAAGATGTTGGAAAATATTCTTCATAGAAATGAAGTCAAAAGAGAGAGAAACATGACTCTAGTAAACAGGGAAAAGAAGGAAGGGAATTCCCAGGACGAGTTGACTGGGGAGTTCCAGATCATCAGCTGTGTAAGCACACATCTACTGAGTGTCTTTCAGCAGAAAGTTAAGGCCCACAGTTAAAAAAAAGGGGGGGGGGAGTCACATTAGAGTTAAGAGAGCTATTTGAGGGAGAAGCATAACTTAGACACTTAAAACATCTACAAAATTAAAATAGCTCAGCAGAAAAAACTAAACCAACCCAGAGGCAGTGATGCCCACAAAAAACAAAAACAAAAACAAAAACAAAAAACTAAACCAACCTTAACATTAACTCTAGTGGAAACAAAGCCTGAACAGGAAAGGAAATGTGATTAGAGCACACGATTTGATTTAGTAACAAACAGGATTTACAAATCAATAGCAATTAAAACACCGAACATCAGTCTAACCAAAATTGAGATGCTTTTATATTTCAAGAGTAGCAAGAAGGAAAGGGGTGTTTAAGTTGTTCTGTAAGAGACTGAACCCTGCTTCTGTAATAGGAAGCTGGTACTTAACAGATTAATCCAGTAGTATATATTGTTAATAAATAGGAACATAAGAGATGTATTTCCAGTTCCGATCACAATTGAGTAATATGATTTACATTTCTTTGCTGAACCTGGGGACTCAGGACGATAGTCTTGAAGGACACCAAGGTCAATTGGCACAATACAGTTCACAAAGACAATGTTCTACCCCCTATTTTGGTGATTAATGAATTAACGAACCTTCTGACGCTCTCATGAGCAGCCGTTTAAGGTGCAACTCTTGGTCTCTCCAGCCTCGAGGAAAGAAGAGTGATGAAAAATGAAAGACCCAAGGGAACACGTAGTCCCATGTTGCCATGGGCGATGCGAACATCAGTCTTCTGATGTTCACAGCCAGACCAGAGCTAGATGCTGCTCAGCCACCCCTACTAACACCTCCTGAGAATGCCCTGATAGAGTGGAACAAAAGTGTCAGAATCATAACCAAGGCCAGGTTCATTGATTAGATGAACTCTGGTGAATACCCATAGCCTTTCCCATCCGGAGCTGAATTCACCTCTGTGACAGAGTCATCAACCGTTTAAGATCAAAGGGGCAACATTCATCCAAGGGAGGGAGGTTAAGAAAGATAGAGGAAGGGAAACTGAAAAATACTGATGGAAGTGGGATATGGAAGTGGGATAAGGGGCAGTGCACTGATGGGATTGAAATGGATGAACTGAAATTATATATATATATATATATATTGTGTGTATATATGAGTTTGGGAGATGTAAAGCTATAAACCTTCACATAATAAAGTATCACACAATAATAAAAATCAAAGCAAACAAAGATTTATACTTAACTGGACCACCTTAAAACAACTATAATATCAAACAAGATATGTAAAGTATCTCTTTTCTAGACATTGGACAGCGGTACAAGATTGTGATTCTCAAGGGATCATCCACCTCCACCCACCCACCCCCACAAATCCACAAAGTGAGCTTCACATTTATCCCAGCTTCCTGCATAATGATATTTTACAAACCAAAGGAAAGTGGAGCCAAATAGAAAGTAAAGGTTTTGCTGGGTAAAGATAATAGAGGGGTGAGTACAGAGATGCTGAGAGAGCTAGAATTTGCAGGAAAGGGACCAGAGCCTTTGTGCAGAGAAGTTTTGTAAATCAGCCTAGAGGTTCCCTTGAACATTTACCTAGACACTCCTAAGTCATATATGCGCAGGGCAAGATTCTTGAAGGTACATCCCAGAACAGTCCTAAAAACAAGGACAATTTATAGAAAATCTCGAAGTTGCATGATGACAGGAAATGGAATTCTAACCAGGAAGGTGGAAGAAGCATCACTGAATATCCCAAACAGTCACAGGAGACTCCAAGACCCCATGTAGCTTTAGAGTCGACATGGCTAAGCTCCTCAAATACAAGCTAAACCTTAGCACAATCAGATGAATTAATTCCCTGGGAAATTGCCCTCAAAAACAAAATCCAATTCAATTAAAAAGAAAATACAGAATGAGAATAGAGTCCACAGTGTCCCATAAACATAAGAAAATCATAGATGTAAAGAAACAGGAATGACTCATAACCCGGGGATAGGGAACCTGATAAGAATTCTATACTAGGGCTGAGCCCCGGTGGCGTAGTGGTTGTGCGTGGGACTGCGGCCCACTGGGATGGAGGTTCAATTCCAGCAGTGGGGCTGGGCCTCCTACTCCCACCACCGGAGAGCAGTGATGCCCAACAACAACAAAAAAAGAATTCTATACTATACAACCTCAGAGATGAAGCAGATTTTGGAAATGAGTGGAAAGTATTTCGAAACAGCTATTTTAGAACTGTTGCAACAACAACCAAATGAACACAATGAATGAACAGATAGGAGAATTGCAGGAGGAAATGCCTGTTGGATCCATTTCTGAAGACATTGGTAAATTTCTATCTCACTAGCTTTAGTGGCTGGTGCATTAATTTGAGTAATGGTTGTATTAACTAAATGTCCTTATATGCAGATAGTTATTATCCTAACACAGATAGTGTTGTACTTTATAGATCTTGATAGAGAGATCTTGAAATATACTTTTTGACAATGAATGTGACCCCAATTCTCTTGACTTTACCATTGGCAGCAAAGTAAACCACAGATGATTGTCTGACTCAAAATGGCCGATACTAATCCATTTCAACTCACTAATGCCTAGAATATTGATCTTTATGGGTTCCACTGCAATTTTTTACTACTTCCCATTTTCCTTGATTCATACTTCATGCACTCTAAATTCCAGTTAAGGACAGATGTTCGCAGTTGTTTCTTCTCATCTCGAGTCATACCCCATCAGCAAATGAAGATCCCGAAGGTGTTACACCTGTGAACTTTACTCCCACAACCTCATTATGGCCAACTCTACTTTGAAAAAACTGCTGCTCCTCAGGTATATTTTGAATGCCTTCTGAAACGAGGGCCCATCATCTGGCACGACACCTGACAATCCTTGCCAATCCCATAATTCAAAGGCATCAATTATGTGGTCTTCCTTATTCGGTCTCCAACTTTCACCTGCATATGGAGTCACTGGAAATACCCAAACTTGCATCATGAGCCCCTCAGTCACCATAGGAAGCACAGCTTAAAGGGCCCTATGGAAAGCGGCAGTTGCAGGCCTAGGTACCGCTCTGTGCCAACAAGGGTAAGTGACAGCAGATAAGTTACAAGGTATGTAAACTATGAAGGGAACCCTGGGATTCACTTCCAGGCACACAAACATATGCATAGATCTTGTTTTTCTTTTATTTTACAGTAAAGATGGCATACAACACACACTGAAATGTCATTGCTGTTTTTCATGGAAGGACATAATTTGAAAAAATCTTCATATCACTACATAAAGATCTGCCTCTGTCCCTGTTTAGCAGCTGCCGACTTCTCCGCCATGTGGATGCGTGGTTATCAGCTGCTGTTGAGTTGGCTCCCCACGATCAGTTGTAGATCCACGAGGTGTGCATTAGTCGATTTTCAGAAGTAGATCATCATACCATTCTTTCCAGTTCATTTAGGTCTCAGAGCTTCACTGAAATTTGTTCTGCATCTTACCTACACAAAAGACTCCAGTGACCAACCTGTGGTGGTTGAGCATGAATGTATTGGCAGGGGATTGAACCCAAGAATCCTGGGCACCACCAGCTTCTCCAAGGGAAAAAGACAGTTTTCTACTCTGGTAAAAAGTTAGTCTCATGTGGTAAAGAGGGCAGATGGTGCCCGGCTATTAAGAGATAGAGTGTCTGGGGTCTTAAAGGCTTGAAGTTACACAAGTCATCATTCAGCAGTGAAGCAACAAGTCTACATGGAAGAAGCACTCCACCAGTGTGATCGTGAAGAGTCATAGGGATCTGGTAATAAGCATTAGCAGACACATAACAAACAAAAGCATACTGTTGAGAACAAGGGAGCCTGGAGCGCAGATCCAAAGCCCAGCTGTGGATAATAGAACAATCTCCCCAAAGAAGACTCACAGGAATGAATCACCAGGGTGCAATAAAGCAATGATGAAATACACTATATTCCTCTGGTTCCTTGAGGCTCCCTAACCCCTCACTACCATGACTCCAGTGCTGCTTCCCACTTCAGACTAGACTGGGACAGGTACAAGGTATAGAAAGGGATGGGAGTTCACGACACACAGAATCCAGGAGTGGGAATGGTGATACTGGAAGGGTAGGAGGAAGAGGGGGAGAGGAAGACAGAAAGGGGGAACCAATCGCAATATCAACAAATAACCATAAACCTCTCTATAGGGGGAAGAACAACGGAAAACATAGGGAAAGGGAGACAGCAGTCAGTGTGAAAGATGAAAATAATAACCATGTACCAGCTATGAGGGGTTATAGGGAGGGGGAAGAGTTGGTACCGAGGGCTTAATAGAAAGTAAATGTCTAGAAGAGAATGAGGGCAACATATATACAGACATATTTGTTTCAATTGATGTATGTATTGTGATGTGTTGTACGAGCCCTTAATAAAATGATTTAAAAAAAAAGAGAGAGAGAGTTAGTCCCAGAAACTCACTGGGGTAAGGCTCCCTGCCCTAGCAGATCACTCTGAGTCAGAATTGAGTCTGTGGCAGTGAGTTTGGTTTTTTAGTTTATCCAGCATGGAGGATACCTACCACGGAACTACTTACTATTGCTTCATATGTGTGTGGTAGTTACATAATTTGGTATCAACTTGAGAGTGTTAAGTGTGAAGGGGTGGTGTTTAGCATGTCAATCAGTTCACTGCTTGATGCCCTCATCTGGAGACATTATGGAGATAAATAGCTCACTGGAGGCCTCTCTCTCTCTCTGCTTAACATTCCTGTTGACAAATCACATGGGGCTACACTGATGGAACCAGAGTCCTGGAGTTGGAGAAACCACATGGAGACTCACACCAGTGTTGAGATGCTTCCACCACCACTGGAGCCACCAGACTTTCCCCCTATTGGCCTGTGATCTTCTTGCATTCAACATCATGAAATTTACAGACTGGTATCGTACATATGTGCTACTATCGGATTTATGGACTTGATTTGGACTGGGCTGATATGCTTTCTTAATATACAATTACTCTTAATATAAATCTCTTTCTTACAAATATATGAGTGCCTCTGGGTTTGTTTCTCTAGTCAACCTGGACTAATACATTGGCTTACCCAAGTCTATCTTCTTGATGCATGTAGAGTATTTTGAAATGTTGCTATTTTAAGCAATCTCATAAAACCGCCTTGCACAAGAGTGTCTGTCTTTATAATTGATGTTCATTGAACCCATCTGGTGTGGGCTCAATCAACCAAGTCCATAGTGAGAAGTGAGTAGAGCAGGGACTGTAGTTGTAAGACATTCCTCTCAGTCACCAGTCCACTTGAATGCCTACCGTTTATGAACACCCCTGCTGCACCTTCTATGGACCTGTGTCTTCTTCTGTCTTTGTTAATGGTCAATGGTTGCATCTCAGCTGGTTTTGTCAGGTGTAGTAAAGTGATCTTCCAACAAATAGTTTCCTATTTATGGGATCACACTCCAAAATATGCTATGGAAAAGAAAGATAGCTAATTCTTTAAATCCGTTCCTCAAAAACAGCCCAAAGGAAAAAGTTGGCCTTTCTGTTGACTCCAGGTGCTCGCGCCCCTTTCTCTGTCTGAGTAGAATTTGGCACCGTGTTCTCAGGGAGGATGGTTCCTTGGAAAAAAACTCTCCAGGTCTTTCTTCTGAGGGAATTCAGGGCGAATTTGAACCAGAAACCCTTTAGTTAGCGGTCAAGTGAGTCAAATGTTTGTGCCTCCCAGAAACACAGTAATTTGAGCATCTATTGACAGAGAAGTGTGAAAAACTGAAAGCTCACTCAGTGGTTCGCCTTCTTCACACTCTGCATTTTCCAACGGCAGATCTTGCAACTGTCAAGCAGAAGACAAGTCGGTGAAGCCGAGAGAGGCCAGAGCTGCAAAGACAAACAGAGTGACCACATTCTCTTCTTAAAAAGGTGTTCATTGATTTTCCCATCATCGGGCGTTTGCTTAGAGACTCTTTCCACCCTTCCTTCCAAAGGACCTTTATGCGTGTTAGATTCACTTCATTCGGACCGCTGAAGAACAGACACACAGCATTTTTGTTTGTTTTTAGGGGTAATTGTTTTAAAATATAAGCCTGAACATAGATCTGTGAGAAGAAAATGTAGTTGCTCCACACAAGAGTAGATACCAACTAGGAGGTCAATATTAAAAGACCTCCTTCGAGACCTTGGGTAGGAACAAATCTAAGCCTCAGCTTTATAAAGGACTACATTCGAGCCTGGATAGGGCCCATTAGAATTAGTCTTGGTGAGTGGCTACGTTCCATGACTGTACTTAAGTGATCTGTTGAGCTGAGCTACTTACAGAGCTCCAAGGATCTGCACATATTAGAGGGGTTAGAGGCAGGAGGCAGAGGCAAGAGCCAGCCATGTTCTCCATTCCCAGACTCTGTCGCCTTCCTGGAGACCCGGCAGCAATGCCGAGCCATTGGCCCTGGGCCACACAATGAATCAACTCGAAGGAGGCCGCTTCACGAGCTGCGTCCAAACCAGCTCCCACTGGGGCCGACAGACCAGCCCGTAATGAATAGGCTCTTGGCTCACACGTCTGTGTTCAGCACGTTTGCAACAGTAAAGTGAAGACAGTGATCATGATCGGGGAAGGGCAACCAAGAAAGCAGAAGGAGAAATATGATGGCAAGATGAGTCCAGGTCTAAGTTGGCTGGCTGAGCAATAACTTAACTCTTTACTTATTTGCTTAAGTCAGATGTGAACAACTACATACATGTGATTCCTGTTGGGGAAGTTCAGTCTATGCAGCAGAATATTAGAGAACAACAGTGTTGATAGGCTTTTAAAGTAGATGCAAATATCCATTAATTAGTGGCTTTTGGAGTGGCAGCTTGATGCACTGTTATGCTACCATCCAGCCAGGGGGAAGGGGGAGTAGAGCACTGCCCAGTGGAGCTAGCTTCTGAGCTCCTGCCCAACTCTTAGAATCCCTTTCTTCTCAGCATTTTTGAGAGAATTCCAGAACACAGATCAGAAAGGGCTTGGGTCTGGCATCTGAATTGTTGGGACAGAGGGTGCCAGCTATGCTGTAAATAAGAGACATTTCAGAAAATTTGGAATTTTCCATTCGTGCTTACCTTTGACATGTTTTTCTGTTGCCCATCTTAAAGCATATATTTGTGGGCAGAGTCCAACCTAATAATGTACTATTGTACCAGGGAAAAAAATGTCACAAGGAGTCCTAGTATTTAGAGAAGAGCTAGCAGCACCACCCATGGGTCCATGATAGTCTTCGGCCTACAATGGGTTTGTGTTCTTAAAATGAGTAACACACCGTGTGTAATAGAAGCAGCACTACAAACACAGGTTAGGTTCCAGTACTCGCTCATAAAATCTACTTAATAAGGTTGCTAAATATCCTGTGTGCCTTTTTAATAAAAATATATAATATTAGAAATGATTTTTTTGGCAAATGATGACGTTTAAAATATGGGTTACAAATTACAAAGGCCACCCTGGGAAATTAACTTCTAATGGTGTTTTCAAGGTAAACGGTGTTCTGAATTCCATCTCAGAATTTAGAACTTGGAAGAAAGTTACACACACACACACACACACACACAAACACACACCCATGCACCATGCTCCACATCCAACAGAGAACGTGCCCAATCTGGGAATATTTTTTTGTTCTGGGGAGTCCAGGAGGAGATTAAGGTCAGTGGTTCTCACATGCAGGATATTTCCTTGTCAGAGATGTTTAATTAAGAAATAAATCTATTTAGATTTTCTTAAATGAAGAAGAAACAGTTGGGCCTAGTTCCTATCATTCTATGGTGGTTGTCTTTTCTCCTAGGTCTGACTTTCATACCGTATTTCCAGGCCAGCCAGACTGGTCCTTCCATTAGACGCGTGGCTGAGGATCACACTCCTGCAGCTGGGCATGGCTCCTGGCTCAGCTCTGTACCAGCTGGGTGGCTTTGTTTAGACTCTCTAGCTTCCTGGACCTTAACGTACTCAAATTAAAAACGAGGATAGTAATGTTCCATATATAACCCTCATGGAGTCTGCAGCGAGGGCCAAATGAAATAGTCTCACTGCTTTCCTTGGGTGCTTCAGGCTTTACTACTTCAGGCTGCTTTTCAAGGTTGCACACATTGTCCTGATTTGCTAACTCAGAGAGAAAATTAAGCCTTTCACATTTCCCATCCTCCAGGAGGCCTAATCGGAGGAAAATATGTAGGAGCTCCAGGAGCCTTGGCAACTCCCATGTCCACCCAACACACTCTGCCAGCTCCCACGCCCGGGAGTCTTCCTACCACCTGGTACCGGGCACAACCCTGCATTTTGTTTCTCCTTCACTACCCAGGAGAAGGTCATGAAAATATCCAAAGTTTTTAGCGTGGGGAGTGCTAAGCGGGCTGCCATTCCCTCGTAAACTCTTTGACAACTAAGTTGCCCTCCCCCTCCAGCCCTTGAGCCCAGGGGCTATAAGTTGGGGTGGACTCCTAGGTCCTCTCCCCGCACCAGGTGGACACGGACCAGACCCTCATGCCCGTGATATGCTCATTCCCCCCGAGTTTCCTGGGATCACCATCCACTCCCACCCTGGACGGAGACATCATAACTGCACAAAGGGCGGTCAGCGAGACCGAAAGCAGTCCCTTGGTTAATCATAAATCACCTTTATTCTCGCCTGCTCCTTAAGACCAGAGTTCACCCTTCCCCAAGCCGGCCCACGTCCTCCCTTTGAGTAATGGGTTTGACAACCCCAACTCAAACACCAGCCTGCCCTGTGCACAGACTTATCAGGCCTGCGTGGAGGGGACCAGGGAAGGCGCAGGGGGCAGAACAATGGCGCCCTGGGGCCAAGGGGCGGCGTTATCGGCCTGCCATCGGAACAGGGCACACTTGTTTTTCTTTCTGGGGAGCCTGGGAGCTGGTTCCAGTGTACAGTACCAGGCGGTGTAAAAGGTTGCTGCTCCGTCCCTCTGTTTGTAAGGGCTGTTGACATAAGGTGGAGTCTAGGTGACGTAGGCCGATTCCCACCCTATTTTTCTGATAGCCATAAATGAGAGAAAGAGTATAGGCCCCTTTGTCTAGACCTTGGGACTCCCATCCCTCTGGGGAAGAAATACCTTTTCCCTGGAATGCTAGAATGGGCAAGGACATTGAAGAGAGGGCATTCGGAAGAAAGGGCGTTGCAGATGGTGCCCTAGAGAAAAGGCACTAAGACTTTAAGAACTGACAGAGCACGTGAGGCCCGGGACTTGTCCACCAAATCCCACCCTGATTCGGGGACTCACGCGACCGACCCAGGGAGGATCTGAGACCCACCCCCAACGCCAAGCCTGTTGCTTGCCAGTCAATTCCAACTCAGAGCGTCCACCCCAAGGCGGCACTCTCATTTTATCACGCTTGACAAATGTTGGATTTTCTTTTCTAATAACTAAAAGGTTCATGGCGACCCTCATCAAGCAAATCCACTAGTGTCATTTTGCAGCAGCATGTGTTCCCGGGTGTCTCGGTGACACATCTTGTCACGCGTTCCCCTTATGCTATTGCACACATAGTAGACTTCCTGCCCCAATCCACTGCCAGTGAGTGGGTTCCAGGGCTATCAATCTGTCTGAAAGCAGACAGTCGCCTCTTTCTGCTATGGAGCAGCAGGCGGGTTTGAACTGCTGACCTTGCCATCCATCAGCCATCCAATACTTTACCGACAGCCCCACCAGGCTCCTTGAATAGACAGACTATGTTCTAATGCAAATGGAACCTTTATAGGAAGAAAAAATAAGCGACTCGCTTGATTACAATATCCACCTCATTGTGGTCATCTGGAAGAGAAGCTTCAACATTTCCAGGGTATGCCTGTCCCCAGGTGAATTACCTAGTAAGTAGAAATCTGTGTGAAATTGTTCGCTACAGGCTAGTGAGCCAGCACAAGGAAGCCGGTGCCTACTCTGCTTATCAGGTAATGTGACGCTGATCTAATAGAAGAGAGTAGAACTGTGGGGGTCCTCAAACTACAGCCCGTGGGTCACATGTGGCCCACCAAGAACATTTATCTGGCCCACCGGGTGTCTTTGCCGTTGCTCCCTCCCTGCTTAGCAGCGGATTTATCATGGGCCCGCAGTGAATTTGTTCATAGTTGTTGGTTTTTTAAAAAACTATAATCTGGCCCTCCAACGGTCTGAAGGACAGTGAACTGGTCCCCTGTTTAAAAAGTTTGAGGACCTCTGGAAGTTTTCGAAGCAGTCATCTTTCTCTGGAGGAGCTCTTGGTAGGTGCTAACAGCTGATTTTTTGGTCAGCGGCCAAATGTTTCCTTATGACCTCATCAGGGCTTCTCACCATATGCCTTAGCTGTAATGCTAGCCAGTGACTTGAAAGAAGTTTCATCAGAAAGCTCCTTAAAATAGAGACTGGAAAGACTTACTTAGTACTTTGGGTATGTTAGCAGGAAGGGCCAGTCCCTGGAAAAAGGACATCATGTTTGGAAAAGTATACAGTCGGCAAAGAAAGGGAAGACCTTCCATGATGATCTGGCCCCGTGGCGACGAGGGTGTGCGCCAACGCAGCCCCGACTGTGAGGACGGTGTCTCGTTCCGCGGTACACAGAGTCTCTGCGAGTCAGATGGGATTGGACGGCACGGCACCGAGCAGCAGCAACGTGAGTCAGAACCCACTCCGTGATGCGAGACGCCGACCTCGTCGCGCCTCGTTTCCTGCAGTGTGTCACCGGACTCATGGATGTGTGGAGAAGGCCATTGGACGCTCCCTCGTTTTGGGTGTGTCTAGCCCTTCTACCCCAACCCACTGCCATGCAGTCCAGGTGAGCTCCTGACATCGCTCTGGCACAGACTAGAGCTGCTCTTCAGAATTTCGGCGTCTTCACAGGTGCTGCCTTTTTGGTCCCATGGCGTCGCGAGTGGGTTTGAACCGCCAACCTGAGGATTAGCAGTTGAACGCTGCACGTACTGCGTCACCAGGCTTCATTTTTTTTAAGGTGCTGGGACGAACAAGCATTCATATTCCCTGAAGGGTGTCTGCTGCCCACTCCATTGGGAGGATTAAGGAGCCTTTGGCCTGTATTTTAAGTCCAACCTTACGCCTCACCTAAATTTCTATTTCTTGCCTCCATTTCCCATAGAGTCAAGAATCTATAAGCTAGCTTCTTGAAATTTTATTGGAAAGCGTAAGCCTTAGGGCAAAAAAAAAAAATTACTTATAGGAAGGAAGGAGCTTTCTGTGAACCTCCTAAGATGAGATTTTTAGGCATTTCTAGGAGTTTTTAAAAATTGTTTTATGACCCCTTCATCCACATGTCCTACAATTCAAATCATATGAAGAAGAGTTGTACAAATACCACCACGTTCAGTTCTAGAACATTTTCTTCTTTCTTGTACTCATTGTTAGTCATGTAATGTTTTTCTAACTGTGGAAAAAATATGCACAACAAAGCATACTCCAATTTCACAACTTCTGCAGTGCTATTGATTGTATTCTTCATTCTGTATTGATTATCCCACCACCATTAGCATAAACTCAGTGCCTTCAGGGACTTTCTTCTTCACCCATGGTAACCCTTGGTCAAGTTTGTTTTTTGTTGTTGCGCTTTGCTTTTAAGTAGCTTTCTTGCTTTATAATCCACGCATCATACACGTCCATGGTGAGATTGCTTTTAAAACATACACTCTCACAAGCGGTTCTAGTGTTCCCTCCCCACAGACTTTCTTCAGGAGCCCTGGTGGCACAGGCCACTCTTTGGGCGGCTCATCACAAGGTCAACAATTCAAAACCACCAGTTGCTTCTTGGGAGAAAGTGGAGACTTTCTCTCCATACAGGTTTGCAGTGTGGGGTGGGGTCACGATGATGACCATCAACGCGGAGCAGTGGGTTTGGTTTTTCTGGAGGAGTGTCCTCAAGCTGTTAGAGATGTGACGATGGAGTATTCTGGAGGCGGCATCAGGTCAAAGAGCTTTGGGAGGGGTATCGTTTTCCTTTCGGTGCAAATAAAATTCATGCCTCCTGCTCTTAAACGATGGTCATATTCACAGAGCTGTTCTGTGATTGTACCTGGCACAGCCCTCAGGGGGATCATAGGTGTTTGCTTTCTTCTTCCTTTGGTTTTCAGGCTACTCTCTCTCTCCTTCATCCTGTATTTTCCTTACAACGTATCCAGAGACCAGGCCAGCAAGCAATGAGCATGTGTGGTGCCACCGGTGGAAAGAACGTTTTGTTCACTGGTTTCTTAGCAGGAGGACTTCTGAGGGGAAGAAGGCAGCAGTTTCTAGAGTCAGCGAGTCTACATCCAAATTCCAGGGCCTCCATAGGCTGTGGGCCTTAGGCTTATTAACTAATCTTCCTAGTGCTCAGTTTCCCCATTTATCAACAGGGCATAATACGATAAATATCATATATGCTTGAAAACATTAGATGAGCTATTCCAAATGAAGTGCTTTACTTAGTTCCTGACAGATGGTCAACGCTCAAAGGGTGTTAATGCTCATTAATATTTATCATCATTCTTCCTGGCTAATGTTGGCTTGGTTGTGAGTATAATCATCACTAGTTATGGAGACAGTGAACAAAAAAAATTGGTTTTGACTTCTAGAATCTTTCATTTTTTTAACATTATTATTATTATTCTCCCCTGTCGACCCCATGGATTTTATAAACTATGTGATAATAGATTTGGTATGTCTTAATTGGGGTCAGGCACTTTCCATGTGAGGTACTTTCCATGCTTTGTATCAATGAATCCTCATAACACTCTACAAACCCAGGTACTTTTATGTTTCATATTTCACTTCTGAGGGAAAAAAGGCTTAGGGCGCGGAAATGACTTAACCCAGGTCACCTTGAAACTCACAGATCTGGAAGTCCCAAAACATAACTGGGCTTGGGGATTAGAAAATGATGACTCCTCCTAAGATTTCTTGCAGCTCTGACATCTATTATTCTAAACTGACCATATTTAATTGTGCTTCATTATTATTTGCTGTGCATGTAACGATACGATATTTGGATTGATTGGGGGCAAAGTAATATATATATTTTTTTTGTTTTTGTTTTTGGGCATCACTGCTGTCCGGTGGTGGGAGTAGGAGGCCCTGCCCCACTGCTGGAATTGAACCTCCGTCCCAGTGGGCCGCAGTCCCGTGCACAACCACTACACCACTGGGGCTCAGCCCTGGCAAAGTAATATTTTATTGTGTTTTGGTGCAAGTGTGCACAGCAAATTCAGTTCCCATGTAACAATTATACACAAATTGCTCAAGGACATGGGTGGCATTTTCCCCATAGTGTCAGCATCCTCATTAATTCCCTTTTGAGTGTGCCTCTTCCAATAATCTAGTTTCCCTGTCCACTGGGTTGAGTTTAATGTATACAATGGCTGTGACTTTTATAAAAGTATTTGCTCTAGAAAAATTCTATGTAAACAGGTCTGTTCTCTCTCTCTCTCTCTCTCTCTCTCTCTCTCTCTCTCTCTCTCTCTCTCTCTCTCTCATCTCCATGTTCCAAAGCCTTCAAATCCCAGGTATTCCTTCCCCACTTGCCCATCTTTCTAACTTCTGTGTGCTCTCAGTGTCCACAGTCACTTCCACACCCAGACCCACCCTGCATGCCAGCTCCCACCAAATCCTAATGCCTGTTTCTCTGAACATGATCAAGACCCAGTTGCAACTGGCAAAGCCACCTAGAATTCAACTGGAACAAAGACGGCTCAATGGCATTGAGCCGAGTCTGACTAACGGCGACACCAAGGGGAGAGCAGAACTGCCCTTTGGGGTTTCGGAGGCTGTAAATCTTTATGAGTCTGAAAAACCTCGTCCTTCTTCTACAGAGCAGGGGGTGATTTGGACCCGCTGACCGAGTAGTTAGCCACTACGTGAGTAAACCACTACACCACCAGGACTCCTTTCTGGAGTCCAAAGTCACTACAAAAGGGAAAAACAAAAACAAAACAGGTAAGTGCTGTTTAATCATCCATTTTTTGGATTTGGGCACTGTGTGATTTGGATGCTGTACCATGTTGTACGCTTAGAAAAAAAAGACAGGCCTAAATCGCAATCAGCAGCATTCACTGATTTTTCCACCTTCTTATAAAAGGGGCTTCAAAAGTTCATGGAGAGATTCCATTATATTTTAATTCCATTCACACACAAACTTTTGGTAGTCCTCTCATATGTACTGTAGGCTGATAACAGAATCACTTTGCATGAGAGACACAAGACACCCATGTTGCATGTGGCAAACAGCTGAATTCACTACAGCTGGTAACATCCACTGTGTCCAGTCCTCCAATAGGAATAATTTTTGTTTCAAGGTCCGTAGTTCAGACCCACTGGCTACCCCTGGGGAGAGTGATAAAACTGTCTGCTTTTGATTTACAGTTTTGAAAACCCAATATACAGTTGCTATGATTCAGTCAACTCGATAGCAGTGAGTGTTTGTTTTGTTTTAGTTTGGGTTTATGATAATCTACAGGACCAAGGACTTTCATGCAGTCATTGTCCTAGGACTTTATGCATTTCAAGATTAGAAATGCAAGCTACAATTTTTCTCTCTCTATAGATCCATGCACTGATTATTTGTCT
Source organism: Nesogale talazaci (assembly GCA_004026705.1). Lineage (NCBI taxonomy): Eukaryota > Metazoa > Chordata > Mammalia > Afrosoricida > Tenrecidae > Nesogale > Nesogale talazaci. Next base: position 33,265 of record PVJH01009075.1, on the reverse strand, counting down.
CAGGAGGACAAGGATTTTTTAAAATCATTTTATTGGGAGCTCTTACAGATATCATAATCTTCCATAGTTCAAACACATGAAGTGTATTGTATAATTGCTACCACAATCAGTTCTGAAACATTTTCTTTCTTTTTGAACTCCTGTTTAACAGTTCCCCTTTGTCCCCTCCTCCCCACATTCCATCCCTCAGGAACCCTTATTTCTTTCTCTCTCTTTTCTTTTTTTTTTTTTTTGTTTTTTTTTGGGGGGGGCATCACTGCCCTCTGGTGGTCGTGGGAGCTACCCAGTGCTGCTCCTGAGAGCCGCCGCTGGATTTGAACTGCCAAGCCTGCAGGCCGAAGTCCTACACTCAACCACTTTTGCCACCGGGGCTCAGCCCTCTCTCTCTTTTCTGTGATTGTTTTTTGGGTTTATTTGGTTAGCTTTTTGTTGTTTTTGTTGCTGTTGTTTGCCATATCACACACAATCCAGTATGTCCATTCACTTACAATTCTGTTGTGCAATCCCATCGAGTGGGGTTATACAGTCATCAATACTATCAGCTCCTGGTTCTCCCCTCCCGTCTCTCTCTTCCCATACCCTCAGGGACACATTACTCCGCTTACTGTTTCTTATGTGTTATCTGTCTTGACTCATATATCAAATGATCTTAAATATATAAATGGTCCTACATATACAAGTTTAACATGATTAATGAGGTAAAACAAGTTTTACAAACCATCATAGTAAGGGGAGGAAGTATTAAAGAACTAGAGGATAATTATGTGGTTCATCATATATATATATATCGTACCCTGGATTTATCATCCCTTCCATGTGGCCCTTCTGAGAGGACTGTCTGATTATCTAAGAGGTGGGTGTTGGGTCTCCACTACATCCACACCTCTTCACATAGATATGGTTGCTTGTTTTTGAACTCCTGATATCTCTTCTCATCAACACCTCATGATCACACGGGTTGGTGTGCTTCTTCCATGTGGCTTTGTTGCTTCCCTGCTAGATAGCTGCTTGCTTAACTACAAGCCTTTAAGACTCCAGAAGCTATATCTTTTAATAGCTGGGCACCATCAGCTTTCTTTACCGCATTGCTTATGCACCCATTTAGGACAAGAATCTTTTTTTTTTTTTAAATCATTTTATTGAGGGCTCTTACAGTTTTTATCACAATTCATAGATCCACTGTGTCAAGAACATTTGTATATATGTTGCCATCATCATTTTTTCCCAATTGAACCCCATGTCACTACATGTTCCAGTAAAATCTTACCAATATGCACAGCCCACTGCACTGCAAATATCCACAGAACTGCAGCCAGGAATGCTCTATAGACATGTGGACCTTGGAAGGGGATTCTACAAAAAATCTTCTCTTTGCCCAGAAAAAAAAGAGCTGGGCATCACAACTGTATGTGCCCTAGGCATGAAACGGTTCTGGCCACTATCTAAGCATCAAGCAAGGGTGATCAAAGGGCTGCTAGTCTGCTCTACCCCTGACTGATATAAGAGCCCCACCACTAATTAGGTGTCTCTTTGCCCATAGCCAGGGGTTGCCATCGTTATTTTCAAAACATCTTCTTTCTATTTGAGCCTTTAGTATCAGCTCTCCTTACCCCACCCCCCTTCATGAGCCTTGATAATTTATAATTCTTTTTTCCATGTCTTGTTGGTTTGGTTTGGTTTGGTTTGGTGTTTGGGTGGGCATCACTGCCTCTGGTGGTCGTGAGCGCTACCCAGTGCCGCTCCTGAGAGCCGCTGCTGGATTTGAACCGCTGAGCCCGCGGGCTGCAGTCCAGCACTCAACCACTTACTCCACCGGGGCTCAGCCCCTATTTTTTTTTTTTTCCATGTCTTACAGCGACTACTGTCTCCCTTCACCCGCTTTTCTGTTGTTCATTCCCCTGGGGCGGGGGATTATATGTCTACCCTTGTGATCGCTTCCCCTTTCTCCCAGCACCTTTTCCCTACTCTCTTGCTATGGCAACTCTCCTTATTGGTCCCGAGGGGTTTATCTGTCCTGGATTCCCTGTGCTCAGAGCTCTTATGTGTACCAGGATTCATCCTCTGGTCCAGCGGGATTTGTAAGGTGGAGTTGGGATCATGATCGTGGGGCGGGGGGTGGGTGGGCAATAAAGAACTAGAGGAGAGCTGTATGTTTTATGAGTGTTATACTGCACTCTGATGGGCTCATTCTCTTTGTTCTGATCCTTCTGTGAGGCGATCAGACAAGGATTCTTTAGCTTTAAAATGCAAACAATGCACCTGGGGCTCTTCTGACTGGAGGTGCTAGACGGACCCTGAGATTCTGCGTTCCTGAGGAGCCTCTTTAGGAATTGGGTCTTGACCACACCATGGAAGGTGGGGTCCTAAAGTGTCTACCTCCAGGTCTGACATGGGTTGATACTCAAAACCTATGAAGGGCCAATTCTCATTGCCACCTCTCTGTACCTGTATTTGTTCTTAAGCCTCCTGTTAGCATAGCTAACGGTATGGAGGATTTTGGTGGGTGTTCAAATGACATTGCCTCTTCCCTAGACCTTCTCTCAACATAAAACCCAGATTGCATCCCAGTATTTGAGACCTCCCCCAGACAGATATCACAGGAGCGTTTTCTTCCTTCCACCATAAGTCACCTCCTGGCCATTTCCCATCCTAATCAGGCAGGCACATCCCTCCCTTGGTTTTAGCCATCAGGGAGCTCCAGGTGAGCGTGCAGACTGGCTTGGCAGAGCCTCCTGGCTTCATCCCGAGTGGTCACTGAGTGGTTGAAGACGGCCGCCACTGTCAGATCTCATACATCCAAGGGACCCACAGAGCCTGGAGTGCCCAAAGGTCCTGACTCTGCAAAATTTATTCTAGCCATCTGCTTCCAAAATCGTTTCAAGGGAACCCAGAAAAGAAAGAAGCTAATAGAAAAATCTAAAGACCGAAGGTCGGCATAACAGGTTATTCCCGGGAATATTACAAAACGGTGGAGGTGATGGAACTCTCACCGAGTTCCACACCAGCTAGGGGTCCAGGCGCCAAAAGTGTGCTTTGCATTTCTAGAAACGCTAGGGTGCGGGTCTAGAAAAAAGGGTTTCAGAACCGGCCTTGGTCTTTCATAACTTGGTTAGGGCATCCAACTAAGGGTACAAGAGTGACCTCTGCCACCATGGGCCCATCTGCCCTTGACTGAGAGCTTCAGTGTGCCTGACACTGAACTAAACACCCACACACCTGATCTTAAACGCAGCACAACAGCCTTCAAGGAAGACGGTGTCCATGTGCTACAGGTGAGAAATGGCTTAAGGGAGGTCAGGGGAGGGCCTCAAGGGCCCAGAGCAAGTGAGGAGCAGATCTGGGATCTGAACCCTGCCAGAGATCTCTGACTCTATACAAGGAAGCCATAGAAAAAGAACAAGATATGTGTATGCATATTATCCAAAGGGTTTCAAAAAGAAAGATGGAATTAAAAAAAAATCATGGATTCCACCCCCCTCCCCCCAAACATCTTCAAGTTCCCTGGTGAGGGGTTATACTTTGGGCCGTTAACTGCAAGATCAGCAGTTCCAAACTACCAAGCACTCACAGAGAAAAAGATGGGGCTTTTGACTCTGGTAAACAGATGAAAAGGTCGCTATGAGTGCACATCGACTCAATAGTTTGGTGTTTGGATTTGTAGGTGTGGAGAGATGAACGTATATTTTCGATGACACAAAAGATGTTTCATTGCAAACTCATTTTAATACCATGAAAGCTCCTTGGAGACAAGAGAAAGCATGCACGACTGTTGCAAGTGTGGGCAGGAATGTCCAGGGGGAGCCTGCTGCTTTCATTACGAGCACACTCCCTGGAAGTCTTCCCGGGAGTATTTCCTGGGGACCCCTCACTCTCCTTACACTTCTGACGAGACTGATGGACTCTGACACTTTTGTTTCCTGCTGGCATTCCCGGCCCCCAGAGAGCCTCACTGCATTTCATAACTGATTTGAGCTAGGAAAGTAAGCGTGTGAATAATAGAGATTGCTAATGGCGAGTCACGGCTGTCTCACAAAGTAGAATCTGAGTGTTGCTAAGTCAGCAAGATAGGGAGTCAAGGCTTTGCATGGGAGAAAGATCTCTGGAGTAACATGTGCTAGTCCCCTGCCAGCTGCCTTTTAGGGGCCATAAGTTCTAGTGGAATAGGTGCAGGGCAGGGCAGAGTGCGAAACACAAAGAGAAAACACATGTGAAAAGCAGAAAATATATGGAAATAATCCATATGTCTATCAACAGATGACTGGAGAGACAACATATCGAAGACCCATGGTGGTGCAGAGGTTAAGCACTCATTACTAACCAAAAATCATGTACAGTAGTTCTACCCTGTGCTGTAGGGTCACTTAGCATCAACTCAATAGACGAGAGAAACAAATTCACAGACACGCATACGTATATGAGAGAATTTTAGGCTGAGAACCGGTGGTGTAGTGATTGTGTGCAGGACTGTGGCCCACTGGGCTGGCGGTTCAAATCCAGCCGCAGCTCTCCAGGAGCAAGGCTGGGCCTCCTAATCCCACCAGAGAGCAGTGATGCCCCCTTCCCCACCAAAAAAGAGAGACTTTTATATAAAGGCTAATTGTACATTCAGAAAACATTTTAGCCCAGTTCATGTCAAGTCCTTAAGTCCGATTAATACTAGCCCATATGTCCAATACCAATCTATAAAGTCCTCTTCACGCTCGTGAAACACATACAATGATGCCAAATGCAAAACAACCACATGCCAGTAGACAGATAGTCTTTGGATCCAGTGGTGGTGTAAGCATCTCAGTACTGGCAGGAGTACTGAGACTTGACTTCTCTTCCACATGGCTTCTCTAGGTCCAGGTTTCGAGCCACATCAGGGTAGCTCCATGTGTCTTCTCCTCAGGGATGTCTCACAGGGGGCCAGCCTTGTCAGTCAAGTGTCTCCAAGAGAGTAAATGTAGTCAGTAGAGAGTTCCAAGGAAGTGACACTAGGGAGATAGTGTCTCTGCCTCCAAGAAAGAATGACCACATTTCCCAGAATTCTCAGGAGAAGACCAGGCCCACACAGAAGTCTTATTTGATATCTCCAGATTGACAGGCTAGATTTTACCCCCTACACTCTTAATCCTCAAATTGACACCAGATTAGGGGACTGCCACAGGCAATGAGTTTGGTTTGAGTTTTATATGAATATATGTATGTGCGTACATATATACATATATACCCCACCTCCCCCCCCAAAAAAAAAACCACAGGAAAAAGTTCCACTGGACAGAACTTTTGTTGTATGCATTTTTTTTCCCAGTGAGGTGCGCATGAAGCAATTCGCTCTGAATTAGTACACCCAGTGGTGTCACCTGGGAAAGTTCTCTCTGGTCACAATGAATTTTTTCGTGAAAGCAGTTTCACTCGAACCTCATTTTTTGTGATGGCCAATTTTAAGAGAACAGCAATGGGCTCTGAGGTTTTGTTTTCTGCTTGGGAAATAACTGCTGCAGAAACTGTTGTGATGTTGAACACAGCTTACAGGGGCAGCACTATGGGAAAAACTCAAGTTCAAGTGTATGACTGGTTTTCTCATTTCAAAAAAAGGTGAAATGTCAACTGATGACAAATTTTGTTCTGGACGTCCATCAACTTCTCAAATGGGCAAAAATGCCAACTCATCATGCATTTGGAGTTTGTTCCACCAGGTCCAACTGTTAATCAAGTTTTCTATTTAGAGGTTCTGAAAAGATTGCAGAACAGACTGTAACAAAAAAGGCCTGAATTGTGGCTGACAGGGGACTGGTTTTGCCAACACAACAGTGCACCTGCTCACGCAGCCATATCAGTGGGCCAGTTTTGGGGGGGGGGGGCGGGAAGCATGCCTTACTTGCCCCACCCACCTGACCTTTCTCTGTGATACTTCTTTTTGTTTCTGCAAGTAAGGAGGAACATAAAAGGACAGAGACTGGGATGAGGTGAGGAAAAAAACCGAGGGAAGTGTTGTCAGCCATCCAAAGAGGTGAGTTTGAAAATGTTTCCAAGAATGGAATCACAGAATTGAAAAATGTACTAAGTGTAGACTGAGCCCCGGTAGCATAGTGGTTGAGTACAGGACTGTGGCCCATTGGGTTGGCCGTTCAAATCCAGCAGCAGCTCTCCAGGAGCAAGGCTGGGCCTCCTACTCCCACCAGAGGGCAGTGATGCCCCCCCAAAGTTTTTAAAATTCAGTAAGTGTAGTGGAGAGTACTTTGAAGGTGATAAGTTTATTTTGTAAAAATAACTAAGTACAAAGTTTTGGGAAAAAAATCTGTTTGGGCGGGGTATCCCCTCACAGAGATATACATCCAAGTGACTGTATACATAAATATATATCATCTTAAAGGGGAATGGATTTGAAAACACTGTGACCTGTGAAAGAGGTCAAACACCAGAAAGACGAACCTTGCTCAATTCATTTCTTTCCTATGGACTCTCTCGGAGAGGCAAGCACACAGAGACAGAAAGCAGGTCCGCAGTTACCAGGTGCTGAGGGCAGGTCTGCTTAACGGAGTTTCTGCTGAGGGTGCTAAGTACTTGGGAAACAGTGCACACACTGGAAGTCATTCACGCACTTAAAAACAGTGCAAATGGCTATTCTATGCTATAATATTTCTTTTGAAGCATAAAATGCATAAAGGTAGATGAGTGACCAAAGTGAGCATTTTAGTGAGCAGAGCCTGTAAGAGCTCAGAGGAGGAGCTCCTGGGGTTGGCGTGGACAGAAAGGTGACAGACAGGACTTTGGCTGGGCGTTGAAGGGTGAGACCCAGAGGGAACGGCATCCAAGGTAGAAGGTGGAACCCACCTAAGCTAAAGCCTAAGGGATGGAAGAGTGGGCCCAGGTACTCTAACAGGGCTGGGAAGGACTGGATGTTTGCCCACTGCATACAGCAGAGAAATTCAGGTGGGCTGTCTGACAGGACTTTGCAGGCCAGGTCAAAGAGTGTGGCCCTTACATAGCAGGAAACAATAGTCTCTAGGAGGTCTGTCTTGGAAGTAGAGTGGGAATGTTCCTTAGAATCGAGGATGGGGAGATTTTGACTCGCCATTTTGGATATGTTATCAGGAGAGAAGAGTGCCGGGAAAAGGAGATCCCAGGGGAACAGTCTACCTTGGCCTCCAGGGTGGCAAAGAGTCAGAATGGATTCAGCACAATGAGTTTCAGGGGCCAACTTAGTAGAGGTGGTAGGTAGGCGTAGTGAAGGAGTCAAGGGGAAGTCTGCAGGCAAACTTGGCATTGCTTCCTGGCTTCCCCCTTACAAAGGGCAGTTCCAGGTCTTGGGGACGCCGTGGGTTTCACAGTAAAATGATGCTCTGTGGCATTTCCAGTGGCTGAATTCTTGGAAGGCATTTCTAAGGCACCGCTGGGGAGCTGCAACCCTCCTGTCTTTTGGTTAGCAGCCACGCACGTTGATCATTGACAGGAGCCGGGGTCAGCGGTTCCACTGCTTATTAGGTAAAAATCGTGAACGATCACACCCACCTCCGCCTTAGTTACTTTTATCTGTAACTCGAGCACATTAAAATATTTCTCCTAGTATGTTTTGCTATTAGTTATAGTCCAAAGCAATCGTCGTAATAATCCAGAAACAAAGTCTAATGGCCCACAGAGGGTGGAGCTGGCTCTGACAAGCAAAGGATTGACCACATCAGGGCTGACGTCCTAGTGCCAGAATCGCTCTGGGGAACTTTGCTGGCCCCAGCCCCTGTTCAGCACAGCTCCAAGGAGTAGAGTGAGGAGAGGAAAGGGAATCATTCAGAGTTTAGTGCCCCTGCCCAGTTTCCTGCCTCATCTCAGGGCTTCTCTGGGGTCTTTCCAGGTGTTAGCAGGCCAAGCACCGAGAACAGGGGTGGGTGGCAGGGACCACAGGACCTGTTGCCAGACATTTGACCCTGCTGCCCGACCAAGGACTTCTAGAGAGGCCCGGAGGAACAAGGGTGGGCCGAACCAGCCACCACCAGCAGGACACTTCTTTGTGCGACATGAGCCAGGAGTCCCAGGGAAAGATGTCCAGTTGGCCTTTTTGCTAACAGATTAGATGAATAAATAGATCAAGACTTCTCAGAACAATAGGCCCCTAACGGGCTGGGCCAGGGAAACACATGCAGCCCACATTCCTGCCTTGGAAGCCCGCCTCGGTGGAAAGGTCTATGGCTGGGCTGGGAGGGGCCTGCTGCGGTTGGGGTGCCCACACCTTCCGGGGAGGAACAGAAGGCTGTGCCTGGCATGTGGGCTCACAGGACTGTGTGCCCTCAGTGATTAATGACTCGGTGAGCATTCAGATTCTGTTTGGAAAATAAACATTTCCTGCATATCCGTCCAAGTGGGGCACTTTTGCATAATTATATAATTTATCACTCACAACAATCCTGTCATGTAGGTATTTTTGAGTCCCCAGTTTACAAACGAAGGCAGCAAGGACTTGCTCCGAGTTCTCCAACTGACCAGTCACATCCCTCCACTCCCATCTCGCTCACCCCCCACGGTCCTCACCCTTCAATCCTCCTGCCCCAGCCCGCACCCCCTACCCTCCCAGCCTCTCTCCCAAGATCACAATAGTTCCCTGGCACAAGCCTGGCCCGAGGTGCCACCATTTTATAAATCCAAGCCTTTGGGTTTCTGCTTTCCATTAAACAACGGCTATTTGGGGACACTCAGTTACCCGGTTCCCTCTGCTGTTGTCTGTCTTTTAGATTGCACCTCTGTCGAAAGCTTTTCAGACTGTCCAGTGCTGTCTCTTAAGGACAAGGACAAATATCAGTGCTTATGAACGGTACTGTGGATTTTCACAGGCAAGCCCTCAGAGGTGGACTGACACGGTGGTCCAAACGAGACTCATTACCCAGTGAGCCCCCTGGTTGGCATTTTCCAGTGTGGCTCTACCAGAGCTATCACAAATGAAGAGTTCCCACACACACTTACTTCTCATGAATTTTGAGGCTAGAAGTCCAAATTCAGGGTGCCAGTTCTAGAGGAAGCCTTCCTCTCTCTGCGGTCTCTGAAGGAAAGTCTCTTCAGCTTCTCTTTCCAGGTTCCGGGAGATCTCCCTGTGGCTTGGCGCCAGAGGCATCCATCTCTGATTCTCCATTCCTTGAATAACCTTTCTCATATCTCAAACGAGATGGGCTCCAGGCGGATCCTACACCAATCCTGTCTCATTAACATAACACACACAACTACAATGTAGTCGCTTGCTTCATTTGGCCCTTTAACCGTAATCTCTTTGGGGCTGTGTGGTCAATTCAAGCTTCTATGCCTCTGGTTGTAATCCCATTTTGGAGGGAGTTCCCCGTTACAGGATTAAGGTGGGAAGATATCCCCTTAGTCTCTATTTGCACCCTAGTAGAGGATGTAATTGAAACTTTTGTGGGGTGGGGGGAGGTCTGCCAGAAGACAAAAAGCACACCTTGATCAAAGCCTTCCCCTTGGTCACTTTCTGTTTCCCTGACAGAGCCTTGGGAGAAGCAAATGACCTGCTTTGGCTCTCAGATATACTTGGCTTCCGGCTCTGGACTCTGTGGTTGGCTCGCCTCGCTTGACCTTCAGCTCTTGGGACTCGCATGATGGGGTGTCACCTGGCCCCGTTTCACCAGCTTCCACAGCCTTGTGGATGAGAAGGAGTCTTCCTAGACGTCTGAACTTCAGATTCAGGACTTAACAGGCCCCACAACCCCGTGTGCCATTTCCGTGAAGTTCCTATGAATTGCAGAACCCCTGGGCATGAGAGAATATATAAAGGGAGGAGGTGGGGGGATTACAGAGTGGTGCCAGATCTTGGAAAAGTTAATCACCTGGGATATCTTTAAACTTCAACTAGTCCTTGGGACTAGTCTTGCAGTACTTCTTCTGAAAGTAATGGTCACCACCACAACCCCTTCCTGAATGTGACCATCACCGCAGGCATGCAGGTGAGGACTGATAACACCGGTTTTGGGAGGGAGATACAGTTCCATCCATAATCCAGAGACATTACAACGATGACTTGAGACTGGACAGTGAGTGAGCAACCAGCAATATTCATAAAAGTGGTTTCTGTTCATCAAGCACCTACTGTGTGCTCAGCATGCGAGTCGACATACAAAGGGGCTGCAAAAAAGGTGTGTGCAAAACTTGGATGGGGCTGAGCCCCGGTGGCGTAGTGGTTGAGTGCGGGACTGCGACCCATTGACTTGGCGGTTCAAATCCAGTAGCAGCTCTCCAGGAGCAAGGCTGGGTAGCTCCCACGACCACCAGAAGGCAGTGATGTGGAAAAAAAAAATGAAAAAAAAGTTGACTGAAAAAGCGATGGTTCCCGCCACCCCCCCCCCCCCAGCAATCTTCTGAAGCCACCTCTTGTAGGATCTTCTTCAATCCTTTAGTCTAAAGTGACCAGACATCCTGCTTTTTAACAATTTAACAATGCCCTACAGCATTTTAAAATTAAAATAAATATATTACAATACTATTTTTGCATTCTTTGAACATTTTTGTTGCTCCATATAGACCAAATTTTTCATCAAGAACCCACCCCCGCACCCCATCCCCTGGTCAATGGTGCCTCGCTGAAAATCTGGTCACTTTACCTAGTCATGCCTGTTTTATGTACTTGGATAGAGAAACAAAGGAGAACTGGACGTGCCCAAGACCCCACAGAGAGTTAGTGGTGAAACTGGGATTTGAACCTCTCTCTCCCTTTGCTTCCAGAGCACATGGTTCTAAGCCCAGCCTGCCCCCATCTGTGGAAAAGATTAGCACAGCAACTAAACTTGGGACAAATAGGCTTGTCCTCGAATCACCACCTAAGCTTGCCGCTCTATCCAGATACCTGAGAACCCTGTGGGCTCTCAAAGCAGGTAAATCACAGAGCTTACACACTGTGATTGTTCTTTTGACACTGTAGCCATTCGCCCTTATTCCATCTTCAAAAGCGACGTTGGTTCTCCCCATCCCAGGACATCTAACTGTCCACTGCCAGACTCTGCTCCTCATCAGAACGAACAAGCTCTCCAGTCTAATAGGCACAGAAACCTTGATGACGAGACACGTGGTTTTTAATTTCTAAACCCGTGGTTCTCAACCTTCCGGACACCACCACCCTTTAATACAGTTCCTCATGTTGTGATGACCCCACCCCCCAAACCACAAAATCATTTTCGTTGCTACTACATAACTGTCATTTTGCTACTGTTATACATTGGGTGACCCTTGTGAAAGGGGTTGCGACTCCCAGGTTGAGACTCACAGTTAAACGAACCTACAGGAAAGAACACCGAAGACCAACACACCTGCCAATAGGAACTCACCACCATTCAATCCAACCAAGTCTACACCTTTCCCTGTGTGGAGTCTAGACTTTGGCGAGTTGGGGTAGGGGCTTGGGGAGGAAGTGGTATCCTTTAATAGGATATGAAAGGAGACTACATTTAATCTGACTTTTAAAAAATCATTTTATCGGAGACTCATACAACTCAGATTACAATCCATACATGCATCCATTGTACGTCCAGCACATTTATAATCTGACTTTTGACAGCCTGAGTGGATCTTAGCAAAAAAGGCAGAGAAAGAAAGAAAGAAAGAAAGAAAGAAAGAAAGAAAGAAAGAAAGAAAGAAAGAAAGAAAACATTCCAGAATGCATCGGTATAACATTTTCATGGGCTGGGGAAGAAACAGTCACTCCACGCTCAGCCATCAGGTTCTCACCACCCCACCCTGTGAGGCCCCTGGGGAGGGCCTCTGCTGGTGATCTCTGGGTGCAGATGGCAGCCAGCAGCCCTGCAGGTCACAGCTCCTCGGGGCCCCCAGCCCCGGCCCCCCTCCAGGAAGGGCACAGGCTCATACAAAGACACGGTCTGTGTCTGGCGCTCCAGGACCTTGCCAGCCGCCATCACCTATTTGCTTTTACACACACTGTAAATATTCCCTCTCCTTCAATGAAACGGTGCGGTTTCAAGTGTGTGGAGACAGGCGGCCTTCCGGTGTCAAAAGAGGAGAGTGCTGGAAGACGCTCCCCGCTGCCGGTGAAACCAGCGCGGTCATGGCCATGGTCTGCTCTTGAAAAGCGCTCTGGCTCCTGCCTTCCGAAGGCCTCCGTGCCAAGCCCGGGGATGGGAGCTGCCAGGAGGAAAAGACTGGGTGCTGCCTTGTACTGTCCTCCTCCTTGCCTGGCCACCAGCGTAGCCCAGGCTTCCAAGCCAGGCAAAACCGGGCTCCCGGCAAGCCCACCACCCAGCTTTCCAGGCAGCAGCGATGCCAGCACACCTGAGTAGAGACAGAGGGATTTTTTTAAACTGTCCTCAGATGTTTTGCGAGATGCTCGTGTTCCCTGTAAGGTCGACTGTTTGACCAGAAGTAACTTGACTTTCATTGAGAAGAAGGGGAAATCTCAGGGAAAGTTAATCCTCTTTGAAACGGAGGCTGGCGAGCACTGTGTCCACAGACCATACAGTATAGACGCCCCAGAGGCTGAGCCCTCGGCTCGGGGCAGGAAGGGGGGCAGAGGGAAACCACCCAGAGGCAGCCCAGAAGCAAGGCCCGGGGATCTGTTCATCCTCCTCTCAAGGAGTCTGGTTACATCCTGGGCCGTTCAGCACAAGGTCAGCAGTTCAAAATCCCCAGCCTCTGGGAGGGAGGCAGAGGAGGCTCCCTGCTCCATGCAAGATTTACAGTCTCTGGAGTCCGCGGGGCCGCTCCCCTCTGTGAGATGGGCTCACCCTGAGTCCATGGCAGGTGAGTCAGCCCGGACCATTCAACTCGGCGCCCATGAGGTTGGTTGGTCGCTATCAGTCAGCATCAAGCAGAGGGCAGCTCAGCATAGCGACGTGGCCGTGAGCGCACCAGGAAGTGTGCCCTGTGCCCACCTCCTCTGTCCTTCCTTAAAGGAGCACTGGAGGCGCCACAGGTGGCTACAAGCAGACGGAAGCCCTGGGCTGTGCTCCCAGAAGGTAGGCCAGCCTCCAAAACCGATGTCCTCTCGTGGGGGCCTCAGGGTGGGGCCTGCACGCTGGCACCCAGCCACAGCGTCCTTCCCAGACCCGCTGGCTTACAGCCGAAGGCCTGGGTATGAGATGACATTGGCATTTGCAAAAAAAGATGGCTTGTTTGTTTGTTTGTTTGTTTGTTGATTGAAACCTGCATGGGAACGACCTTTGCCTTTTTATTCTTTTTGGAGATTAGTTTGCCTATAGTGCCACAGGAAGGTGTCGGAAATCAAAAGGCTCTTCATTCGAATGCAGCATCCACCAGTTCACCCTTTGTGGTCTGAACCGGTTCGGGACCCTCTCTGAGACAACCTCTTTCTGAGAGCCTCCAACAGAGCGTCACTGGCGGGTCCTGCAGGGAACTCCAGCACCTGGTGTGGGTCAATCTCTGCCATCCGCAGCTTGCTTTCTATTGCTTTCACCTAGAGGGCGCATTGGTGAGCAGATGACCATGGGGGTTGGGTGGGGCGGGTGTATCTACTTACTCCTGGGGTATCCTGGTGACCTGAGGGCCAGCATGCCTAGGCCAGGATGGGCACGAGAGGGATTCCTTCGATCAGTTCCAAATTCTTCTATTTTTTTTTTTTAACTCTCTCTCTGTTCTTTTCTCAAGGTCCAAGAAAAGGGTCTGAGCTATATAAAATCACACCCTTATGGAATCACTCTGCCTCCTGAGAAGTGACAGGATCACGGGTGTAGATTCTTCACTCTGCATTCTTACCTCCCCAGCCAAAGCCTGGGCCGGTCATGACAGTGATTTGTATGGCTTTTACAAAATAATAATACTAAGATCTGGAAAGCCAGTGTCTCGATGTTTGTGGCATCCTGAATTGCTAGGGTTTCAAAATAGAGACGTGGTTTCCAGTTAGCTGTTCTTCATACCGTCACTGACCGCGGAAGTTTTAGCTTTATGATTTGGTAGCCTATCTGGTCCAATCTATTGTCCCAGGTCGTTACATGCCACGGCCAATCTGGAAGGGCCATCCTTCCCACTGGCTTTGCCATCAGGATGCTGACAACCCCCCAGCCAGCCGCCCATCAAAGTCCCTGGTGGGGACTCTCCCCCACCCCAGCAAGTCGCCGCCCTGCCCCCACTTTCCCAAACATCTTGGGCAACCTAAACAATCCCCATTACGCTTAGGCTGTTTAAACAAACAGCAACACAATTCCCTCACCCAAAGTGCCAGCTGGGGGATTCCTGTAGGCTCCTGCCCTCTCCCCACCCCACCCCCACGCCCTCCACCCTGGATCACCAGACTCTTTCAGGGTGGAGCAGCCCTGACAGAGACAATGGGCTCTGGGTTCGGGGTGGGCAGCTGAACGCATCTCAGTGTTTGCAGACACTTGGTAAAGTGTCCCAAGCCAAGTTTCCAAAGGACAATAGCTCCACACGGCTGCGTTTGTTTAAGCCGGCAATCCCAGATAAGAGAGGGCTTTGCCTCCCCTCTTCAAAAGCCAAGAATGTCAGACAGGGGCAGAAGGCAAGGCAGGGGAAGTTCGAGCAAATTCCACTAGAACAGCGAATACTCAAGTGTCTACCTAACCCACCTTAAAAGAGGAGATCTGACCCCAAACAGAGTCCCTGCGTGGTGACAGTGGCTAAGGAGCCTAGTCGTAACTAACCCCAAAGTTGGAGGTCTGAGTCTAGTCAAAGATCCCTCCGAGGCAAAGCCTGGCACATCTTCTGCAAGGGCACAGTCATGGAACATGGTGGGATTTCCAGGCGCCCCCCGACCCACCTGGAGTCCCCATGGGGAGGACTCAACTCAAACGGCATGGGGTGGTTGTTGCTGCTTTATTGGATCTGGTTTTCCACCGCGAAGAGAATAGAAAATCAAGGAATTGTCTGATTTTTAAAGTATTTCCTGGTGAGGCAACTGGGTAAAGGAAGGATGAAATTTTCGGCTCCACCACTCAGCGGGGTCTGGGAGATGGAAGGGTCATTTGCTGTGTCTTCCTGCATGGGTACTGACCATGATGACTTCTCCCCTGGGCAGCTTGCATTCTGTGAAAGAAAGCCCTATTCTATGCCCAACAGCTTCCACTTTCTGTTGGCATATTGAATAGATACATTAAAAAGCCAAACTCACTGCCCTTGAGTCCATTTCGACTCCCAGTGACCCTGTAGGACAAGGCAGAACTGCCCCTGTGGATTTCCAAGACTGTAACTCTTTACAGGAGTAGAAACCCATCTTTCTCCTTTGGGCCCACAAGTAGTTTCCCATTGCTGAACTTGCTGTTTGTAGCACAACTCCTAACCCACTGCAACCCGTTTCACCAGGACGCCTTCCTGAGAAGATACGTGAAACAGAGTTCCCATCTCCAGGTGTGCCAGGTGCTTTGCAAAGACTGCCACCCAATCTCCAGAAGGACCCACCGACAATTTGAATGGTAAGGTCTATAATTCACTCATTCACCCAACAAATGTTCAAACAAACCTAGTCTTCTCTGACCAAGTCCATCAAGGTTCAGAGCTGGGGGGAATGAAGGTGGGGTCTAGATTCTAAGACACTGTAAAGGGTGATAAATGTCTTCAAAGAGAAGCAAAAAAAGATGCTGGGAGTTCTGAGTAAAGATAGTTTCTAAGTTGGGAAGGGAAGCATACCATGTTCCGTTGTACGGAGGGTCCCGATGGGTCAGAACCGACTTGATGCCATCTAACAAGATTCACCCCTTACGTTTTCATTCACGTTTTAAAGTTAAGTGATATGTCTAATCTCTCAAAATACAAACTATACTCTCTGTCACTTAGTCCTTCTAATTCATAGCCATACCATAGGACAGAGCAGCACTGTCCCCGTGAGCTTCTGAGACTAAATATCTTTACAGGAATAGAAAGACCTGTTGTTGTTGTTTTTAAATCATTTTATTGGGGGCTTCTATACAGCTTTATCAAAATCCATGCATCTGTCCGTGGTGTCCAGCACATTTGTACATTTGTTGTCCTCATCATTCTCAAAACATTTTCTTTCTACTTGAGTCTTCAGAAAACCTTGTTTTACTGCTTTTGGGGTGCTGCTGGTTTTGAACTGCTGGTCTGTGGCTTGTAGCCCAACACCTAATCCACCAGGACAACAGGACACCCACATCTGGCTACAGAACCCCCAAATGAGAAAATAAAGGGCGTTTTGCACATGTCATGTTGTTGGAAAATCCCATTGACTTGAAAAGCACCTGGGGAGCGAGCTGAGGCCCCTCAGCAGCACGGCTGTCATACTTCCCCCACAGAAACCTACCAGACATTGTCTATCGGCCTTCCTTGAGTTGCAAACAGTCACACTATTTTAAATAGTTAAAATCTTTCACACAGACACTCTTGCATCGTCTTTTCTGAGCAAATCCCAATCAGAACTCAGCATTTCCCCCCCTCCACCATGAGGAGGCTGCCATTAAATTTCCAGGGGAAAAATTAGCATTAGAAGGTAATGGAATTTCTCTGTAACTTTTTGAAACCCTCCAGTCTCTGAGAAAAGGAGCCTTGGTCAGGTAGGTTCTGCTTTTGGGTTGCCCCTTGCAGTCTCATTGGTTCAAAACCATCATCCCCTCTGTGAGAGAGAGATGAGGCTTCCCCCTCTGACGGAGAGTCACCGTCTCCGAAACTCTACCCTGTCCTATGTGGTTGCAATCAATTGGGCATCCATTTGATGGCAGTGAGTTTTTGCTCTCTGAGAAGAAACTCTGGTGACTTGGTGGTTCCATACTGGACCACACGCTGAGCTTGCAGGTTTGGAACCAAGAGCCCCACGTCGAGAGAAAGACAAGGTTTTCCATTCTCATTAAGAGTTATATTCTCTGATGATGTCAACACGTGCACACATGTGCTTGACACCGTGGATGGATAGGTGGATTGTGATAAGACGTATACGTGTCCCCGATAAAATAAGGTTTAAAAAAATCGTCTACGCAAAGTGTATGAAATGAATTTGCACTTGCTTTTGGCTTTTTAAAAAAAAGAAGAAGAAGAAGAAGAAGAGTTCCATTCTCAGAAACCCACGAGGCAGTTCTGGCCTGCCCTGTGGGGTCACTCACTATTGATTAGAATCAACTCAATGGCAGGGAGCTGTTTTCGTTTTGTTTCGAGGATCGTTTTGTTTTGTGAATCCAGAAAAGATGCAAACAAAAATAGCAACGAGATACCATCCCACCGCCATCGCCCTGATGATTTAAAACAAGAAAAGTTGGCGAGGATATGGGGAGTGTGGACGGTCACATGGCACACTCCTGGGGAAAGTGTCACGTCGTGGTGCTTCTTCAGGACGCAAGAGGTCTTAACAACCCCAGTCCAAAGGCCCGTAGGTGAAGTGGGTTACACTTAACGGCTGCTGGCCACAAGCCTCAGGAACTGCTATGAATCGGAGTCGACTTGATGACAGTGTGTTTGATGGAGTGTTTTGTTGCTTGTATGTTTTTCTAGATGGGCATGCAGCATTTCTCTTTGGGGAGGAAGACAAGGCTTTCTACTCTTCTAAAAGGTAACAGTTTCTAAAGTCCACAGGGCAGTTCTACCAATCCTGCGGGGCCACTCCGAGTCCGTATCGACTTTATTTTATCTCTCTTTTTTTCAAATGAGCGTAAATAGGATTGTATTTTGTTATTGTTGTTTGCTGCATGTGTTCGTTGTTAGTACATAGAAATACACATGATTTTGGTAAGCCTATCTTGTGATGGCATGTACATCTTGTGATGTCATTTGCAAACAGCTAATAAGACAGACTAGAGCAGAATTGGTGCATTTGAATTATGGTATCAGTGAAGCACAGTGAAAGAACCATGGATTTCCAGAAGAGCAAACAAATCCTTTTGGAAATACAGTCAGAACACGCCTTAGAAATGAGACTGAGGTACTGCGGCCCTGTTATCAGGAAGGACCTCGTCCCTGAAAAAGGGCATCATGCTTGGTAAAATTGAGGGTCAGTGAAGCAAGAAGAAGCCTTCAAGGGCAGAGACAGAAGCATCGCGGTGCCCCCACCATCACCATGGTGCGGCTGGCACAGGGCGAGACATCAGGTCCCTGTGGACTGGAAGTGACTCAGCAGCGGCACTCAACAACAAAGGCAATGTCGTGTGACCTTCCTGAATAAGCCAGAGACTTGTTGGAGGATTTTGTTGTTGTTGTTTTGATTCCCTGAGATTGCTTCTATCGATAATCGTGTCATCTGCAAATAGGAATCCCTTTATTGCTTCCAGGTCAGCAGTTCAAAGCCATCACCCGCTCCGAGGGAGGGCCAGCTGGGCTTTCTATTCCTGCAAAGAGTCCCCTTCTGGGAAACCCACAGGGGCAGTTCCTCCTCTGTCCTACAGGGTCTGTGGGCGTCGGCATGGGAGAGATGGTGCCAAGAGAGGTTTTTAGTTTAATGTTAGCTAGGTGTTCACTGAAGACTACGAGGCGTTAGCAAGTGTTTCGTGGCTATTCGGTGTCAAACGAAGTTCTCTTCTACTTTTTCCCCCCAGCCTTTATCAAGAATGGTGCAGAATTTTGTCAAATGCCTTCTCTGTATGGATGGAAATGGCCATAGAAACGCTCTGTCGACATACTGGGTTACGTTGATGGGTCTTCAAATATTGAATGAGTCTTGCGTCCCCAGAACCAAAAACCCACCCCACCATGGTGGATCATTCCTTCAGAGGTAGTATTTTGCAGCTCGGGTGAGCTGACTCACGTGACCTTCCATGTGTACCTCCATAGTCCCTGCAGGAAACCCAATAAGCACCCGTTCTGCTTGCGCAGAGCAGGAGGGGCGCGGACTCCCTCCCAGAGACACTGATGAGCCAGCCAGAGATATTTTCCCAGCAGAGAGACCCAGCCCTCCGCTCAGGGCCCCTCCTGCTACTCTGCTCAGGATAAACACAAAGCAGAACTGAGCTCCCAGCAGGATGACCTAGAAGTGACCCTTGGACTGACCTAACACTCTGGTCACTCTCACCGACAGATTTGTTTATCTTGGAACCTCGGAGCGTCTGTGCCCAAAAGCTTCGGCTCTAGACTCTAAGTCTTCCCAGGCCAGCTGTCAGTCACAGCTTAAGTGCATGTAGGTCAGTGGCATGATAGCCTGAGTTTATTTACCAAAACCTGATGTTTATGCTGTCCAGCTCCACGGAGGGGCCACAGGCTGCTGAATGTAACAAGCGGGGAGCCAATTAAAGGTCTCCATCAAGTATCCGCCCTTACACTACACAATTATCAGGGAGCCTTGATAGCAAACCTCTCTGCTTGGACTCCAGCAGATGAAAGATCCCCTGGTGATCTGGATGTGACATCCCCGAAGGAGGGGTCCCTGGTCAGGCCATTTCCCCGAGAGTTTATTTTAATGAAACACGAGACGCACCGGGGGTACCTTGTGGGAAGGGGGTACCTTGGGCATCTACCCCAGGTGCCGTCTATTGGAAGGCAGACTGGACTAGGGGCTACTGAGACCAGTCATTAGTAACTCCCATCCCAGGAAACCTCTCTTCAAGAAAAAGAAAAGTTTTATCACCGAAGAAGCATTACCAGCAGGTGATACATTAGAGGGACCCACCAAAGAGATCGCGAAACCAGGAGAAAATCGTAACCATCGCTGTGGCGTGGACTCTGAGAGGCCTGGAGGGCAGAGCAGAACCGCTCCATGGGGTTTCCAAGTGGTCATCATGATAGAAGAGACCCTCGTGGTGCTGCTCCAAGTTGATGGTTCAAAACCCCAGCCCTCTGGGGGGAGAAGGATGAGGTGCTCTGCTCTCATAAAGCGTTACGGGCTCCAAACCCCTGTACGGGGTCTACAGCGGGGGGTCTGGGGGAATCCTAACAGAAGCTGGGAGGCATGTCTTTTCCAGGAGCTGTTGGTTGATTCAAGCTTCGGATATTTCCATTGGCAGCCACACCCCTAACTCCCAGAGGATTGGGATTCCTTATTCTCTAGGTAAGGGGCATAAACATGACATTAAGCTTGACCGGTCATAGGTAATTTTCTAACCCTTCTGGCTCAGAAAGGGGGCTGGGCCTCCTGAGTTTCTGCGAATTTCCTTTCAGGAGGCAGGAAAGTCATGACGCATAGACTCAATAACTTAAAGTTAGATTTACATACTTTTTAGAAAGAGAAAGATTTTACTGGCTGAGCCCCGGTGGTGTAAGTGTTTGAGTGCAGGACTGTGGCCCGTGGGCTTGATGGTTCAGATCCAGCGGCAGCTCTCAGGAGCAGCACTGGGTAGCCCCCACAACCACCAGAGGCAGTGATGTGCCCCCCCCACCACCAAAAAAAAAAGATTTTACAATGGCATGTTATCGAATGTGAATTCTAAAGAAAGCAATGGAAGAGGGGCACTCCTTCTGCCCTTTTCACTAAGGGGATTTACTATTGCTTTTCTTTATGTACTTATTGGTCCTTAAGCAACAAAGCCAACATGGAAGAAGCACACCAGCCTGTGTGACTATGAGGGATTGAAGGGATCAGTTATCAGGCATCAAGGAACAACAACAACAACAAAATCATATCATCCTGTGTCCACATTCCTGATATGATGCTTGAAGGCAAATGTGGGCATAAGCAAATGTGGTGGAGAAAGCTGATGGTGCCTGGCTATCAAAAGATATAGTGTCTGGAGTCTTAAAGGCTTGAAGGTAAACAAGCGGTCATCTAACTCAGAAGCAACAAAGCTCACTTGGAAGAAGCTCACCAGCTTTTGTGACCACAAGGTGTCGAAGGGATCAGGTATTAGGCATCAAAGAACTAAATATTGTATCATTGTAAATGAGGGGCGTACAGGTTGGGGACCCAAAGCCCATCTGTAGGTGAGCCAGTCAGGCTGCAGTGTAGCAGTAATGAAACATGCAACTTTCCTCTACTTCTTCAATGCTTCTTCTCCCCCACTATCATGATCCCAATTCTACCTTATACATCCAGCTAGATCAGAGGATGTGCACTGGTACAGACAGGAACCAGAAACAGGGAATCCAGGACAGATGATCCCATCAGGACCAGTGGTGAGAGTGGTGATACCAGGTGTGGGGTAGAAAGAGGGAACCAGTTATAAAGATCTACATTTAACCTCCTCCTGGGGTACGGACAATAGGGAAGTGGGTGAAGGGAGACATTGGACAGGGTAATATATGACAAAATAATAATAATTTATAAATTATCAAGGGTTCATGAGGGAGGAGGAAGGGAAGAGAAAGAAAGGAGAATCTGATACCAAAGGTTCCAATAGAAAGCAAATGTTTTGAGAATGATGAGAGCAACAAATGTACGAATGTGCTTGACATACAATGGATGGATGTGTGGATTGTGATAAGAATTGTATGAGCCCCCAATAAAATAATTGAAAACAACAACTTGGCGACTTGGTTGATTCCACAGTGGGTTGCTAAGGCACAGTTAGAAGTTCGAGATCTCACCTGGTCCTCAACCGACAGCATCTTCAAAGCAGTGGGTTTTGATTTACTTACTTTCCCTGGAAGGGATAGTTTACACCCGGAAGTGACCATCTTGATATTTTCCTGAGCACATAATTTATTGTCTCAAATTTTAGCACTGGATCATGATCAGCAAATCCAGATGCATAGATAGGGTTGCAAATTCTGATGCCATGATTTTTAAGGTCACCTTATCTTCCCACAGCCCATCCCTTAGTCAGCCTCCAAAGAGAGAGGGCATTCTCCACTCCTGTCTTCGCTCCCGGGGTCCCTCGCAGGGTATCTGCAGATGAAGCCTCTTGCCTCTTAGAGAGGTGGACTCCCACCCCACTTTTCCACAGAGGCCGTTTTCAAATATCGAAGGAAGGCAGACATGAGCCTCCAGATAGAGAAAGCTAAAGGAACAAAGATGAGACGGTGGGTTTGATTCCAGAAATAGGCTCCCCTGGCCCTTCCCTGGCAGGAGATGTGAAGCCCATCTGAATCTTCCAGGAATGCTTCCATTTGGTAGACAAGGAGGGTGAGAAGTAGCCCTTCTGAGGGCCCGGCAGACAGGGTGCCCGAGCTCATTCCTTATCCCATTAAAGCCCTGCTGCCCAGTGATGGAAGAGGCCCCTCTGGGATGAGCAGAGCTATTATCAGCCTTGACGTAAATAAACCTCCTGCCCCTGCACGGGCCCACCTCCCTCCACAGCGCTGCAAGCCCATCCATCACTGTCACCTTTCCAGCGGGGCTGCCATGACAGTTCATGATCATTAACCAGCGGGCTGTGCTTTGTGTTAAAGTGAAGACACATCAAACCCAGGCACGCCAGGCTCCTTGAAGTCACAGGCAATGCAGGCACCCCAAACTCGGCGCTCAAGCTCTGACCAAAGGAAAATGAGCTTCTGGGTCAATTGCCTCCATCTTGTCCCAACCCAGACCCTGTTCCATTTGCAGGGGCAGAAGAATGCAGCCACCAGGACTGCAGTTGCAGGGGAGCGGCCTGCTGGGTCTGTCTCTCCCCCACCCCTCAACCCCTTCCCTACACACCTTAGATATAGAGGAAACCCTGGTAGGAAATGATCTCTGGATACTCTAAGCACCCTGGTCTTCTGATCATTTCACAAGCCTTAAGCATGGGCTCACGTCCCTGAAAGGAATTCAGGTTGACCAGTTTCTCTTCTAGGTCCCAAAGGCTGACAGTATGGGACCAGGGGTATCGTGTGTGTTGGGGTGAGCTTGAGTTTTCATGGTTCCTCTCTGTGTCCACTGTTTAAATAAAGCATTTCCTTTTCTTCTTGTGTATAAACTTGGAGTCTTCTTCTTTTCTTATTATTTAATTTTCTGCCCAGCCTGGAAATGACCTTGAGACACAGTTTGAAAAGGAAGAGGGAGTTCCTTTGGGAAGAGTTTTTAAAAACGTAACAAAAGGAGAGGGAGCCTGTGACCCTAACCAGCCTATCAGCATAGCAAAGCAGTTTGCAAACTTTCCCTCCACTGCTTTTTCATTCCGATAACCTTTATTCCGTCTCTCCCTTGGGCTAGGATAATGCCCCAGGATTATAAAGGACAAACAGTGGGTCTAATTATCCAACAGGGTCATCAAGCTTTCTCCACAATCTCAAATCCACATGCCAACTCATAGTGACCCTCTAGGTTGGGGAAGAAGGAGACCCTAAGTTTAAATATAAGTTATAGAGACACATTTATTAAATCTTAAACAAGACAAAGACAAATCATCCAGATGATGGAGACTGGGAGCACAAGGCTGTGGTGCTGTCCAAGAATTCATAGAAACACACTCATTTGCACAGGGCACCAAGAACAGACACAAGTAACACACAATCGTGACTGGCAATAGATCCATTCATCAAAGGTACAGACAGCACTGAAGAATTGGAAAAGGAACCATGATTGGAATAGGTACCTTGTTTCAAATGCCAGCTGCAGCTGGCATTTTACTATCTCCATGACTTGTCTCTACTTAAGCATCGTAATCTAGAACTCCAAGATGACTGTGTCGATTTCTTAGAATCAATCAGAAAATCCTTCTGCCATCAACTCCTATAGACCTTACGTGGGGTTTCCTAGTCTGTACATCTGTACAAGAACACAGCCCTCTGGGCTTAAACCTCAGACCTTGCAGTTAACCGCCGAGGACCTAACCCATTAGCCTCCTAGGATTAGGGGAAATAAATCATATATGTAAAACCACTTCACTCTCCAAATAGAATAAACACTTTAAAAGTAAGCTACTATGATAATGTTAATGTTATTCTATTTCTATTTTTTGGTCTATAGTTCTTGTATGACATAGAAAATAGGCACATTTTATCACCCATCGCATAGAATTGTTTTGTGGATTAAAGAAAATAATGCATAATAAGCCCTTAGATTATTCGAGAGCATAATAAACATTCAATGTTATATAGCATCATTGTGATTTTTATCTCCTAAATTAACCTTTAACTTATAACAGTATGGTATTATTCTTGTATGCACAGGGTATTCCATGTAAGATGTCATCATTTTATCAAGCTTACATTCAATTGGTGCCACTCTCTGGGATTGTTCCAAGCTCATTTGGCTTTGACACTAACAAAGGTAATGTTTAATGCCAAAGAAGACACACTCTGTGCTCAGAGTTCCAGCAAAAGAATTGCAGAGCCCGGGTCATTGCTGAGCCAATCTTAGGTCTTCTTCTTCTGCCCGGCTTTACTACAGACCCCTAAGCTCAGAAAAGTGGTTCTCTACCCCAGCTTCTGGATTGCGGCTGTGCGCTGAAGCAGCTTGCTCCTGGTGCAACAGGACCTGGACGAGGGTATTTTCAATCCTCTCATATGCATGCGAAAGTGGGACAAAGAAGGAAGAAGGCAGAAGAAGACATGATGCATTCAAACTGTGGTCTTGAGGAAGAATTATGGAAGTGCCAGGTCTTTGAAGAAGGATAGCCAGGACACCCCTTAAAGACAAGGACGGTGAGGCTTCATCTAAAGTACTTTGGACGTGACCGTCAGCCTAGCCTCCTTCCTGGAAAAGGACACCAGACTTGGTAAAGTGGAGGAGCGGAAAAAAGGAGGCAGGCCGTTGACAAGACGAACTCGCACCGTGGGGACCACCGTGGCGGCAAACATTAGCACCGTTGTGAGGATGGCACAGGACCACGGTGAGTTGGTACCTAACAACAACAAGGTGCTTAGCAACCGGTAAGTGGATAAGCAAATATGGTCCCCGTACAAATTAGCATATTGTTGCGGCTAGCTGTTGATGAGTCGCTTCTGACTCACACGTATGATCGAACAAGTCCGGAGGCCAGCCTGGACCATCCTCCCATTGCTGTTATATGTGAGCCCCCTGTTGCAGGCACTGTGTCCATCCGTTTGGTTGCAAGGCCTTCCACGATAATCTCCTTCCCAGGCAGGGACTGGTCTTTTTTCCAGGGACTGGTCTCTCCTAATAACACGTCCAAAATACATGACACAAAGCTTTGCTATGTCCCCTTCCAATGACCAATACGACTAGACATACTTCTCCCAAGAAAAACTGGCTTGTTCTTCCAACAGTTCCTGCCATTTTCAATATCCTTCACCAGCACCGTGACTCAAATGCAGCAATTCTTCTGTGGTCTTCCTTATCCATTGTCCTCCTTTCGCATGCATGGGAGACCATCGAAAATGCCATGGCTTGGATCTGGTACAACCTAGCATCTTTGCTCTTTAAGACTTTAATGAGATCTGGTGCGGCAGGTTTTCCCCATACAATATGTCACGTGATTTCTTGACCGCTAGAATTTTCAGATTTCCACAACTGAGGCTTTGGTGGGGATGACAGTCACGCCTAGAATGCAGAAATCAGTCTCTGTGGGGAGGCGCTGCCCTGTTCATTCCTCAGTGAGACTGCTTTAGATTTGGGGGTAGAGGGGAAGTGGAGGCAAGGGGAAGCATGGTGACTGATGATGAATGAATCACACTCGTGGCTCACTCTCTTCAATGGCTCAAGTATGTGTTTCTGCGAGGTGTCTTCTTTCTGCCAGCAAATCAATTCTGACTCAGCGTGACCCTAGAGAACAGTGCTACCTTCCCTTGTGAGCTTCCAAGCCTATAATTCTTTTCTTTTTTTTGGGAGGGGGGGCATCACTGCCCTCAAGTGGTGGGAGTAGGAAGCCCAGCCTTTGCTCCGTGGAGCTGGAATCGAACCTCCATCCCAGTGGACCACAGTCCCGCGCAAAACCACTACACCACCGGGGCTCAGCCCAAGACTATAATTCTTTACAAGAGTAAAAAGCCACACCCTTCTCCCAAGGAACTATCAGTGCTTTGAACTGCTGCACTTTGTCTGTTAGCAGCTCCGCGTGTAACCCACGCCGCCACCAGAGCTCCTTTTGCGGATCTCAACAAATGAACAAAATCCAAACTGACTGCCATCAAGTGGATGCCCACTCACAGTGACCCAATGGGACCGGGCAGAACTCCTCCCTGTGGATTTTCCAGACGGTAATTCTTGACAGGAGCAGAAAGCCCCATCTTCCTTCCTCCCCTCTGTTGGTGGTTTCAAACTCCTGACCTTGAGTTTGGAACCACTGCACCACCAGGTAGATGTCAAGCGCAGGGGGCTCTGAGTTCTGCTGGGCCCGGACATCATGGTTGGTGATGAGGATGAGCAAGTAGACGCCAGTCGGCGGCAGCTCCTTGCGTACACAGGAGAGCTGCTCTATGGAGAGTTCAAGGCCGGGGCCTTCCAGAAACAGAGCACCAGGCCTGCCTGTTCATCTGGGAACCTTTGAGTTGGTTCAAACTGTCAGTTCCCACTGGTAACCACTCGAGAACAGCACCCAGGGACTCCACCTGTACACATTGACCTCACCGCCTTGCTTTTCTGTGAAACGCCTCAAGTGTCTGGCACCCGCTTCTCTTGTGCCCTTGGTGGTCTGAATGAGTTTGGCTCGTACTTGAGCTGGAAATGGCAGGAAAAACCATTTTAAACGTAACTTGTTTTCAGCAGGCGGCAAGGCCTGAGAAGCGTAGGAGGTTAGTTCCGTAAGCCAGAATTCAGGGCTACGGATGGCAGGAAAAGACCAAAATCTACTTGCAGAAGCCCCCTGTGGATTAAGCGTCCATTGAATTCTCTCTAACCATTGACCAGGGGTGTGAATTGTCTTGCCCTCAGACAAAATGCATTGGAACGTAGATTCCTACAGATAGAGTTAAGTTAAAATGTAACGTATTATCATTTGTTTTCCCTTTTGACCTAGTTTTAATTGATTTTAGTTTCTATTATCTTCTGTTTTCTCCTGGATTAAGGTTTTTCTGTATTATTTTTGTTGTGATTGTTGGGGGGAGGTTTGCATGATTTTCTTTATACGGAATCCAGGAAAGGTAAATACAAGGAGACAATCGCTAGCTGAATAGTTCCTTCGGGTTAGGGCAGGGGAGATTGAGTGATGAAGAAAATCTTCTAAAATCGATTGTGGTGGTAAAGGCGCATCTTTTAAAAACCATATTTAAACCATTGGGCATGTGAATTATGTGCCAAGCAAACTATTAAAAAACAAAAAGAAAAAAAGAGAGAAGAGTCTAGGAAATGTTTGAGCATGAAATTCTGAGCAGCTGGGGACAGCAGGCAGGTAGGGGACCCTGGATGGTTACAGCAGCTAGGTCAAATTGTCCTCCTCTCTCACCTACTATGGACAGAACCACAAATCCCAGTCCCTGATGGCTGGTGCTCACCTGCAAGTCCCTCAGCACCCTGCCGGGGCCCTCCATACAGGCAAAAATGCTTGACTCTATTTCTAGGGAGAGCAGAACAGAAAACTCAGATTCCATGCAAGCCATTCGGCCACCGTGCCTCTGCCTTTGTGCCACTAGGAAAGATTGCATTTCCAGAGGTTTGTAAGTAGGGAAGGAAGAGCATTAAAAATGGAGTTTCTAACGGAGTTTCAAACACAAGCTCAGGCCCAGTTCTGTGAAGGAAGTATACTGAAATTCAGACAGAGGAAGCAGGGAGCTGGCGAACCACCTGCTCACCACTTTCTGCTTCCCCCAGAGCAAGCCCGGACCTGCATCTGAAGGAATCACATGTGGGGAGGACTCTTCCTTCCCATTGCCTCCTCTCTCCGGCTTGTCTACCAGCAAAGCCCAAAGCATTGATTTTTATTTTTTTAATTGCCAATTAATTTCTTCCTTACCATCGTATTAAATCCTTAGGTGGCATAAATGGTTTGCATTTGATTTCGAACCTATGCTATGGACAGCATAGGTTCAAGCACACTGCTCTGCACGGCTGAAGAAAGGCCTGGTGATCTGCGGGCATCAAGATGACAGCCACGAAAAGCCCAACTCTGCTTCATAACCCATGGCATCACTGTGTGTCAGCGTGGACTTGACAGCAACAGGTAGCTTGTGTCGGGTTGGTTAGAAGTGGTATGGTCATGACCTTACAGGTCTTCCTCTTCACCCTAACACCAGAGACTTTCATTCTTGCTCTGACTCTGCAAGACGGTTCTATCCCAGGAGAGACAAGGTCATGATGACCTGCCCTTGGCTTAGCTCCTATTCACACTGGGACAAGACAGGCACTGTCAGCCCAACAGCTTGAGCCACTGAGGGGTGGGGGCAAAGGGGAGTTGAGCCTCAAATTGATGATGAACCTTCTCATATCCTAACTCATAGTGGAAATCATAAAAGGAAATGCTTTGAAAAGTGGGGTTTTGATGCTGCATTGGAGATGTAAAACACTTTTTATTGTACTTTGGGTGAAACTTTACGGAGCACATTAGTGTTCTGTTAAATAGCCCATATGCATCTTGCTTCATGGCATTGAGGACCACCCCTCAATGGCATAGGGCTCTGCCCACTTCCTACTGGGGTCCCCTGTTTCCATTCACCCATCTTTCCCACCCCCTGGACCTCTGAGACTTGTTTGGGGGCAAATGCTGCCTTTTTTTGGTCTCATACAATGAACTGTACTATAAGGAGTTTTAAACATTTAAAACTATTCTTTTTCCTACAAAGTCACAAACGACCTTATGCCTATTTGAAAAACTGTTAAAAATGAACCGACTGGCCGGGTCATCCCAACTGACTGGCCGGGTCATCCCAACACTCTGAGGTTCATTTTCAGGTGGGAGCCAGAGATGAGGCATGCCCCAGGTTCTGCCCAGTTCCCATGTCTGTCCCAAGTGCCCTAGGTGCTTCCAATCTGCAGGCATGGCTGCTCTCGAGACTGCTGGAATCCTGTGGTGTCTGCCAAGCTAAACCTCCCCAAGGACTCAGGGGCCCTGGAGCGCAGGTTATCAAGCTTGCCACGGCCCGGCCTTATCAACAGGTGATTGAGCGCTCATTTTGATTAGCCAAGTGCTTTATAATAATTTACGGGTAGATCTTTTCCATCATCAACAGCCATCACCCAATATGTGGAAATGGAATATTTGCATAGGGAGTGAGCCAATTTTACGTGGGGTTTGTGCGCAAATATGGGTGCAGCTGTAGAAACCAAAGTGACTCTGCGCTTGAGAAACTCTGCTTTGGTTCAGCCAAGCTCACAGGGATGCTGTTCCAGGAAGGTGGGCGGCTGCTGGGCTGCCCACAGCATCTGACAACAATGTTTAGAATCCACTGACCGCAAGGCTGGCTGTGAGAGTGCCGTGCTTGCATGGGTTCCTCCATGCATCCTCCCCCCCAATCTCCTTTGAGCATAAAGCTGCAGGGACAGGGACGGACTTGAGGAATCCCAGTAACTGGACCCCAAGAAGGAGAAACCAAGGACGATAACAGAAGCAGGAAGCAACATGCCACAGGGACCGCATGACAATGCTCCACAGAGGAAGGCCAGCAGCTGGGCATTCAAATCCCTCTCCAAATGTCATCTTCCCACGTCCATAGACATCCCATGATCTGTGGCATGTGGAATCGTGTAGAACTTGACATACTCTATTTTCAAATAGATAGGCATTCTATTAAACAGGAAAGTAGTGCAATACACTTTAATTCAAACTACTCCTACACCTAGGCAATTCCCGTGCACTGGCAGCATGACATTCATTTTCATATCACATGCACGATGTGATGCATAGAAGAGCTCACATCGTAAAGCTGGTTGGCATGCACTAGTTAGCTCTGCTTGTACTGCTAACTTTTCATTTTTCTAGCCACAATATTTACATTCCATATTTCCATGTCACTCACTGAGCGAGCACATTTTCTTATGAATCATATCTACACATCTCTAGACGAAGGAATAACCCGCTGGAAGGTAGCAGGCAGCTGCCAGAAAGATCATTTATACAGAAATTATGACACATTCTTATTTCACTATCTGAAACGGAAACCGAAAAGACAATAAAAGATAGTTACTTGGTAACTGAGAATCTGTCCTCTGCTGATTATGCGAAGCCAAATCATAATGACCTCATTCAAGATATTCATTTATTCATTATGCATCTCCTAAATGGCTTTTATGCACCAGCTCCTGACACTGCCAAGATGAGTAAGACCTCGTCCCAGGGAATTCCACTGTCAGGATTTTCTGTAGACGAGTGACTGGAAAAGTACAGGCCAAGAAGCTAACCCAGCCTACTGACGGGCTGGTCGTATAAAGTTTTATTAAAACAGGGGTCACGGTCATTCGTTTTCCTATTGTCTGTGACTGTTGTCATGCTACGAGGGCTGAACTGAGTTTCCCCAAAACAGTTTCTCAAAGACTACAAGATTAGCTATCCGACCCTTTACAGATAAAACTCTGATGCCTCTGCGCAGAAAGGAACAAACTACAAATTCCTTGCTAAAAAGTTCAGGGAAGTCTTGGCTCTCCTCCTTTCAGAAGGTCCAACTATACTGGCATCTCAGCAAAGATTCTCTTGCTACTCAAAGTGTGACTCACAGAACTGCCACATCTCTATAACACTGGGATGATCGGGATTCATAGGGACCGCCCGAATGGGACAAAATACCCAGGTGATTCATTTACATGTTACAGCTTCAAAAGCGCTGTTTGAGGTGGAAGATTTTGTTAAGGAATTTGTTAGGGACCAAATGCAATACGTAAGAAAGATATTAACACGGGCATCTTTGCCATTACTAGCTCCGAAGAACCGCAGGCATCTCCCTTACTGCCTTGGCCAGAGGTTTGTGTCTTGCTTATATCTTTCTTGGTCCTTTGCAACCCAGTCCTTCCTTCCTTAAGATGATGAAACATTTTCTAGTGTCCTGTCTGCAGGCTCAACTCCGCCCTCTGTTTTTGCTACTCATTTCTGTCTATGCGATGAATTAGGTAGTTTATCACTGTATGTGTGATGAACTGTGTATTTAAACTATCGGCCACCTCCAATATTTCCACACACACGGTTACGCGATTCAATGGCATTCAGTATGTCTGCCCTGTTGGGCAATCATCATCATTATCCCTTTCGATTTTTTTCTTCCTCACCCTTATCAGAAACTCGGCATGGCGCCTGCAGCGTCTCCCTGTTCCTCCCAGTCACCCTTCACTGATAGCCACTAAGAAGCTTTTGTCTCTCTGCATCAGTACCTTCTGGTTATGTATAGAACAGTGAGTCGACTGGGTTTATCCTTTCGTGTCTGATTAGGCACAGCCATCAGGTCACTGGTTCCAACCCCCAAAAGGCTCTTCCCAAGAAAGAGGAGACTATGTCCTCCCATCGAGGTTGCTAGTCTCCGAGACCCTACATGGGGTGGCTATGAGTAGACATGACCTTGGTGGCTGTGGGTCTGTGGGTCTGCTTTATCTTCCTCTCCGATCCTCCCAGATTCTCCCAGTGTTCCTTTCACTGTGGACTCCAGCCCAGGGCAGGGAGAGCCAGCTGCTCTGTGGAAGAGAGAGGAGGCTTCTTGCTCCTGTAATGAGTGGCAGCCTTGGAAACTCACCGGGGTTGTTCTGCCCTGTCTGATAGGGTCCCTGTGAGTCAGGTTCAACTCCATGGCTGTATTTAGCTTTATTTTCTTTTTGCGCAACTTTCCCCTAAAGAGGTCAAATGGCAAGTGGCGGATTGGCATCCTCAAGGGAGTTAAACCATGCTCCTTTAAAAGATCCTCTGAGTCGTGTATACAAAAAGAAGTCTGCAGAGTGGCTGGGGTGGGCTGTTCCAGTGAAATCACCCCCAGGACACCCTAGTGCCCTGCCAACAGAAACAGGAGGATGGTCAAGGTGGGGAACAGGCCTCAGCAACCGCCCAGGCTCCCCTCCCTCTTTTTTACATCTATGCGGTTTTCAGTTTTCCTAAAACTTCTTCATGATCAGCCTGCAGGATCATCCTGTGTCCTTGGGGAACATTTATCCTGATTTTCTAGTCCTTTGTGATCCCATAAAGCAGTCACTGTAAACTTCTGGGCTGACCTCTCTGGCCTGTATTGAACTGGCCCATCAGAGTCCCTCAGAAGCGATGGTGTTTTTTGGGAAGACCTCTTGGGAATACACCTTCATGAGACAAAGACCACTGGTCTGCAGCCACCCACTTATTACAGAGACATGTTCAGACACTGTGGCGGTCATGGACTTCGATGTGGATTTCATGATTGGGAATGGAGGGGTGGAGTTTAGCCTGTCAATCTGGAGATAGCCCATGAGAGCTCTGTGTGGACATGGCTTTCTCTGAGAAGTCTGGGAAATCTCACGATATTTCCCCTGTGGAGGTGAAAGACTAGAGACTCAGTTCCTTGAGGACACTCAACTGAAGACAAGATGGCAGTATGCTGATAGACCCTGAGTTCTAGGAACTAAAGAATCTGGAGAAGAAGCCACATGGGTTTGCCCTGATGGAACCAGACCTCTGAAGCTGGAAAAGCCACAGAGGAAACCCCCCCCCCCCGCCCCGCCAGCACTGAAATGCTTCTGCCATCAATGGATACTGCTGATGGACCCTGAACCCTGGAAATGAAGAGCCATGGGGAGACCCCTGCCAACGGCAGGATGCTTCTACTGTCACTGGATACAAGGCTCTGCACTCACTAACCTGTGATTGTCCTGGTGTCATTGCACGTGCCTCGTGAGTCAGAAGAAGACTTTAGAGACTGGTATAGGACATAGGGGCTAATATCAAACTTATGACTTTGGACTGGACTGGGTTGGGATG
Source organism: Nesogale talazaci (assembly GCA_004026705.1). Lineage (NCBI taxonomy): Eukaryota > Metazoa > Chordata > Mammalia > Afrosoricida > Tenrecidae > Nesogale > Nesogale talazaci. The sequence continues at coordinate 836 of PVJH01009075.1, read as the reverse complement.
CTTTCTCAATGTTCCATTCCTCTTGCATATAAACCTTCCTCTTATATCCATATGTGTGTTCATGAAATTTGTTTCCCTAGTCTACCCAGACTAACACAGACATATTCTGTTTGAACTAGATCCTTAGCAGCAATGCTTTTTGACTCATCTTGGTAAATCAAAAACATCCATGAGGTATTACTTGCGGCCCCTGGTGGCAAAGTGGCTATATTGGGCTGTGATCTGAAAGAGTAACAGTTCAAAACTGCTCCTCTGGAGATGGGCGGAGCTTTCTACTCTTGTGAACAGCTAGTTTCCAAAACTCACAGCCCTACTCTGTCCTGCAGCATCACTCTGACTCCAGGGCTGGGAGTCTGGGTTTCTGTTTTACCTGCCTCTCTGGAAAAGGCCATGGTTAACACCCTCACCTGCAGAGAGGGTAGAGGTTCAGTTTGACCAGAGAGCCCTGGAAATCTACTTCTGAAAAGGCTGCCGTTGAAAACCCCAGGAAGCGGACATCTACTCTGACACCCCAGGGTTCTTGTGAGTTCTTGTGACTCCAGGACCACAGTGGCCTTTTGTTTTTCTATCCCTGTGTCAGATGTGATTCCAGCTGCTACAGAGTATCTGTCCCCAACCCAGGGATCTTAGCCCCACCCTCAGAAATGCATGATGCAGTAGTGGATGGACAGATGACAAACAAATCGAAGCAGACAGAGAGAGGGTGAGTTAGCTGGGAGGAAAAGTGAGACAGGAAAGAACAGTCGGGTCGGGGGATGTCAGGGGACTGGCATGTATGCCCATGTGTCAGAGCAGTACTCTCAGTGGGAAGGACTCTTCTGAGTGATGCCCTGAAG